>JADRCD010213359.1:12689-32554 GCA_019843815.1 Montemys delectorum
TTTTTTCCAAAAGCAAACTAGAAGAAATATCCACTACTGTAACCATGTGACAGAGGAGTATGAAGAATAACCAATTTCAACTGAGAGGTCAAATTTTAAGTTCAGACTCCATTTTAGAGAACCCGACCTAAGTCTGAACTTAGGTAAACTAACAGGCTGGTACCTAGCCCCCCCCAACAACACCCAAGCCTAGCTCCAGTCTCTAGGCTAATCCCCAACAAGGCCAGTGTTTCCAGGCTACACCCTGAGCATGACTCCAGGTTATTCCCCCAATAAATCTCCATTCCCAAAATGACTCTCAGTAGCAGCCAGTGCTTATGCACTCACCTCCTGCTTGTTGCTTACTATAAATCCTTGCCCTGATAGATATTTGGGGTTCCCCTACCACCAAAACTTGTGGTGCATTGGAGGGGCTGAGCTAGCTTGGATAAAGGCCCTGCTCTGAGTTACATCAGATAGGCTCCGGTCTGTTTTTGTGGGGATCACTATCATTTCCCTGGCTCTACACAAAGTGACCAGCGAGTGTTAGGGAGGCTCCATAGAAGGAACAATGTTTGAATGGACCTTCTGCAGAATGGTCAGCAGGCTGAAGTATGCATCAAGAAGCAACGATATTGACAATGAATCCTCACACTTGGTTATTAGCCAATTCATAAAGGCACTAATAGCTTTTCTAGCAAATCTCCATACACTATTAAACAGAGACAAAGTCAATTCCTGGTAAATGCAATTAGGCAAGAAAACCTCAACTATACCATTTTAATGTGAATGGACTTTAATATTACAGAATTTTGCTGTTTTTTAAGTATTAGATTAGTTCTAGAGTTATGCCTGTTTTAACAAGTATTATATTTCAGAATATATGAAGATATTTCTAGATTAATTTCTGTTACAATTGTAATTTTTCATAATCATATAGCATGAAGAAAAATAATCATAAATGCAGGTAGAGCAGGATTGGCCAAGAAATATTTGCTGAAACTGTGTTTGGCACAGAGAATGTTCTTGTTCTAATCCTTATGTTTTTGTTTATGTTAAAAATTGTCCATACTAGAGAATGCTGTAATTGTAAAATGCAGTCTTGTTGAATCAATGTCTATTATATTTAACATAAACATCTGTAATACAGAAAATATGTACTGGTCTATCTACTAATATTTTGAAAGTGATATATATATATATATATATATATATATATATATATGATATGAAAATACATGTATATTAAATGCATCTAAAACACTTCCGTGACTTCAAACATATGTTCCTTTTTTGGTACTTGGAAATGGAGGAAATATTTCATTTTAATTACTTTGACTTTATATTGTACTGCTCTGTCCAAGAAAACAAATTTCTTTCTGAAGTTCTAATCTAAGTATATGAGTGTGCCTGACATTTCCACCTTAGATTATAGTAGCTAGCTTCTGTGTCAGTTGCCATTGTCAATACTCATGATGCGTTGAAGAAACTTTAGTAGTGGCAGTAGGTGCAGAGTATTTGATTGGCTAGTTAAGTAACTCTAAAGAATACTTTGAAGTTTGCTTAAAAAACATATTTTCTTTTTGTAAAGACCTCTCTCTCTCTCTTTTTCTCTCTCTCACTCTCACTTACTCTCTCTCTCTCTCTCTCTCTCTCTCTCTCTCTCACACACACACACACACACAAACACACACACACACATACACAAACACACATGCACACACACACACACACACACACACACGTACATATATATGTATATGACTTCGTGGAAATACCAGATAGGCTAAATACTGTGTGAGTGTCCTAGTAGAGAAAGTTGAAAACCAAAGCATAATTCTTAGTTTGGAACCTTAGTGTGGCTTAGGATAGGAAATCAGTAGCTTAAAATGTTAAAAGAATTTTGATTCATAAAGAAGTTTTTATCACTATTATAGACATTTTAATAAGTCCTGTGCATCTGAAAAGAACGTGAAATGGCCTTAATATAAATGTGGTCTAGGTACAGCTATCTAGTACAAAACTTTAGAATTGAAATGTTTTATATTTAGTGTGTTTTTCCTTTGACCATTATTTGGGGGCACCAGTGGCACAATGATCATCTTACATTTAAAAAAATAAGGTCCCATTTATCAATTATTGATCTTAGAATGTAAACTGTTGATGTTCTGTTCAGACAATTGTCTTTTGTATCACTGCATTCAAAACTATTTCACCCTCTCTTCTATGAGACTTAGTGTATCTGGCTTTATGTTGAGGTTCTTGATCCTCTTGGACTTGAGTTTTGTGCAGGATGATGAATGTAGATCTATTTCCATTCTTCTTCATGAACTCATCCACTTAGAACAGACCCATTTATTGAAGATACTTTCTTTTTTCTATTGCATGGTTTTGCCTTCATTATCAAAAATCAAGTGCCCATAGGTATGTGATTATATTTCTGGGTCTTTGACTTGGTTTCATTGATCAACCTGTCTGTTTATGTACCAATGCCATGAAGGTTTTGTTTTGTTTTTGTTTGTTTTCATTTTGTTCTGTTTTGCTTGTTTGTTTTTATAACTTTTTGCTCTATAGTACAGTTTGAGGTCAGGGATAGTGATTCCCTCAAAAAGTGTTTATCGTTCAGGATTGTTTTGCCTAACCTGGGTTTTTGTTTTACCATATGAAGTTGAGAATTGATTTTCAAGGTCTGTAAAAAATTGTCTTGAAAGTTTCATTGCGATTGCATTGAATATGTAGATTGCTCTTGGTGAAATGGCCAGTTTTACTATCTTAATCCTACCAATCTATTACCATGGGAGATCTTTCCATCTTCTGATATCTTCTTTAATTTCTTTCTTCAGGTACTTGACATTCTTGTCATATACATTTTTCACTTGCTTAGTTAAACACCAAGATATTTTATATTATTTGTGACTACTGTAAAGGATGTTGTTTCCCTAATTTCTTTCTCAGCCCATTTATAATTTGTATAAAGAAAGTCTGTTGCTTTCTTTTTTTTTTCAGTCCTTCTTTCTAATTTCTCTTGTTTTAAATTAATCATTCCAATCATTTACATCTCAAATGATATCCTACTTCCTGGTTACCCCTCCACAAACTCACCATCCTGCACCCACCCTCACTTCCCTCCCCTTTGTCTCTATGAGTGTGTTCCTCCAACTATCCACTCTCTCCCACCCCATCCTTTCAGCATCCCCCTATGCTGGGGCATCAGACCTCGACAAGATCAAGGGCCTCCTCTCCCATTGATGTCAGACAAGGCCATTTTTTGCTACATATGTAACTGGAACCATAGATTCCTCCCTGTACACTGGTTGGTTGGTGGTCTAGTCTGTGGGAGGACCGGGTTGTCTAGCTAGCCAATCTTGTTCTTGTTATGGGGTTGCAATCCCCTCTATTCCTCCACTCCTTCCATCAGCTTCCCCACTAGGGTCCCTGAGCTCAGTCTGATGGTTGGCTGCAAGCATCCACATCTATATTGGTCAGTTTATGGCTGAAACTCTCAAGAAACAGCCACACTAGGTTCCTGTCAGCAAGTGGCTCTTGGCAATGGCAACAGTGTAAGGTTTGCTGTCTGCAGACAGAATGGATCCCCAGTGGGGCAGTCCCGGAGTGGCCCTTTCTTTGAGTTTCTGTTCTATTTTTGTCCCTGTTCCTTCTTTGGACAGGAACGTTTTGGGTTAAAAACTTTGAGATGGGTGGGTGGATGCATCCCTCAGTCTGGACCATGCCAATTTACTGGAGGTAATCTCTACAGGTTCTATCTCTTTTGTGCAAATTTCAGCTAAAGTCACCTTTGTTGGGTCCTTGGGGCCTTTCCTTTCTTTGGATTCTGGGACCCTCCAGTAGCTATCACCAGTTCCTCATTTACTGCTACATACTTTTTATTCAATTTCTTGACTTTCTGTACCTCTTTCCTGTCCCTTCTAGTACTTGATACTGCCACCATCTTGTTTCTTCCCACCACTCCTTTCTCTTTCCCAGTTAGCCCCCTCTTCCACCTCCTGTGATCATCCTGTTCCCCTCTCAATACAGGACTGAAAGAAGCATCCATATCCCTAAGTTCCTTACTTCTAAGTTCCATATGGTCTCTGGGTTGTGTCATGGGCAGTGTGAGTTTTGGGCTAATAGCCACTTATCAGTGAGTACATACAATGTGTGTTCTTTTGTTTCTGAGTTACCTCACTCAGGATGATATTTTCTAGTTCCATTCATTTGCTTATGAATTTCAGCCATTGTTTTGAATAGCTGAGTAGTACTCCATTGTGCAAATGTAGCACATTTTCTGTATTAATTCTTTTGTTGGGGGACATTTGGGTTGTTTAAAACTTCTGACTATTATAAATAAAGCTGCTATGTACATATGGAGCATGTGTCCTTGTAATATGTTGGAGCATCTTTTGGATATATACTCACTAGTGGTATAGCTGGGTCCTCAGGTAGAACTATTTCCAATTTTCTGAGGAACTGTCAGACTGATTTTGAGAGTTGTGGTACTAGCTTGCAATCCCACCAGCAATGCAGTAGTGTTCCTCTTTTTCTACATCCTGGCCAGCATGTGCTGTCACCTGTGGTTTTGATCTTAGACATTCAGATTGATGTGAGGTAGAATCTCAGGGTCATTTTTATTTACATTTCTTTGATGACTAAAGATGTTGAACATTTCTTTAAGTGCTTCTCAACTGTTAGAGATTCCTCAGTTGAGAATTCTCTATTAAGCTCTTTACTCCATTTTTTTTCAAATTTTGGTTCTCTGGAGTCTAAATTCTTAAATCAGAGACAGCTGGATTCTGAGGAGTTCTGACTCAACCAGAATCACAAGAAGGAAAACCTAGGAAAGAGATCAGGAGCCATAGATGCAAGCATCACCAACAGAATATAAGAGATAGAAGAGAGAATCTCAGGGGCACAAGATACCATAGAAAACATTGACACAACAGTCAAAGAAAATTCAAAATGCAAAATGGTCCTAACCCCAAATCTCCAGGAAATCCAGGATACAATAAGATGACCAAACCCAAGGACAATAGGTATAGAAGAGAGCAGAGATTCCCAACTTAAAGGGCCAGTAAGTATCTTCAACAAAATTATAGAAGAAAACTTTCCTAACCTAAAGAAAGATGCCCATGAAAATACAAGAACCCTACAGAACTCCAAATAGACTGGACCAGAAAAGGAATTCCTCCTGTCACATAATAATCAAAACACAAAATTCATTAAGTAAAGAAAGAATATAAAAAGCAGTGAGGGAAAAAGGTCAAGTAACATATAAAGGCAGTTCTATCAGAGTTACACCAGACTTCTCAACAGAGACTATGAAAGCTAAAAGATCCTGGGTAGATGTCCTACAGACCCTAAGAGAATATAAATACCAGCCCAGACTACTGTACCCAGCAAAACTATGAATTACCGTAGACAGAAAAAAACCAAGATATTCCATGACAAAACCAAATTTACACAATATGTTTCTCCAAATCCAGTTGTACAAAGGAAAATAAATGGAAAATACCAACACAAGGAGGGAAAGTACATCCTATAAAAACAAGAAAGTAATCTTTTAACAAAGACAAAAGAAGATAGGCACAAAAGTAATTCCATCTCTAACAACAAAAATAATAGGGAGTAACAATCACTTTCCTTTAATATCTCTTAATATCAATGGACTCAATTCCCCTAAAAAAGACATAGACTAACAGACTGTAAACAGGACCCAATATTTTGTTGCATACAGGAAACCCACCTCAGTGACAAAGACATACACTATCTCAGAGTAAAAGGTTGGAATACAATTTTCCAAGCAAACGGTACATAGAAACAAGTTGGAGTAGTCATTATAGTGTCAAATAAAATTGACTTTCAACTAAAAGTCATCAAAAAGGATAAGGAAAGACAAGTCATACTGGTCAAAAGAAAAATCTACCGAGATGAACTCTCAATTCTGAACCTCTATGCTCCCAATGCAAGGGCACCCACATTCATAACAGAAACTTTACTAAAGCTCAAAGCACACATTGCACCCCACACAATAAGAGTAGGAGACTTTAACATGCCACTCTCAGCAATGGACAGATCATGGAAACAGAAAGTAAACAGAGACACAATGAAACTAACAGAAGTAATGAACCAAATGAATCTAATAGATATTTATAGAACATTTCATCCTAAAGCAAAAGAATATACTTTCTTCTCAGTACCTCATGGTACCTTCTTCAAAATTGACCACATAACTGACAACAAAACAGGCCTCAACAGATTCAAAATGATTAAAATAATCCCATGCACCCTATCAGATCACCATGGACAAAGGGTACTCTCAAATTCCTACATAAACAACAGAATGTACATATACATGTGAAAAATGAACAATGCTCTACTCAATGATAACTTGGTCAAGGAAGAAATAAAGAAATAAATTTATGACTTTTAGCATTTAATGAAAATGAAGACATATCATACCAAAACTTATGGGATACAATGAAAGCAGTAGTAAGAGGAAAATTTACTGCTCTAAGTGCCTCCAAAAGGTAATTGGAGAGAGCTTACACTAGCAGCTTGACAACAAACCTGAAAGGGGTCTAGAACAAAAAGAAGCAAATCAACCCAAGAAGAGTATATGACAGCAATTAATCAAGCTCAGGGCTGAAATTAACCAAGTAGAAACAAAAAGAACTATACAAAGAATCAACAAAATCAGGAGCTGGTTCTTTGAGAAAATCAACAATATAGATGAACCCTTAGCCTGACTAACCAGAGGGCAGAGACAATATTGAAATTAACAAAATCAGAGACATAACAACAGAAACCATGGAAATTCAAAAAAATTATCAGATACTTCTACAAAAGTTCAACTAAATTGGAAATTCTGGATGAAATGGTCAATTCTCTAGATATATACAAGGTGCTAAAGTTAAAAAAGGATCAGATAAACCATCTTAAACAGTCCTTAGGAGAAGAAATTAATAGTCTCCCAACCAAAAACCCCGGGACCACATTGGTTTAGTTGAGAATACTATCAGACTTTTAAAGAAGACCTAATACCAATACTCTCAAACTACTCTTCAAATTCAATAAAGTAGAAACAGAAGGTACACTATCCAATTCATTCTATGAAGCCACAATTACACTTATACTTTAACCACACAAAGACCAAAGAAAGAAAGAGAACTTCAGACCAATCTCCTTTATAAACATTGATGCAAAAATACTCAATAAAATTCTTGGCAACCAAGTCCAAGAATGCATCAAAATGATCATTCACCATGATCAAGTAGGCTTCATGCCAGGGATGCAGGGAAGGTTCAATCCATCCACACAATCCATTATATAAACAAACTCCAAGAAAAAAAACCACATGATCATTTCATTAGATGCTGAAAAAGCATTTGTCAAAATTCAGCATCACTTCATGATAAAAGTCTTGGAAAGAAACATAATAAAGGTAATATACAACAAACCAGTAGCCAAAATCAAACTTAATGGAGAGAAACTTGAAGCAATCACATTAAAATCAAGGACTGTCCACTTTTTCCCTATCTATCCAACATAGTACTTGAAGCTCTAGCGAGGGCAATTAAACAACAAAAGTAGGTCAAATGGATACAAATTGGAAAGGAAGAATTCAAAATATCATGATTTGTAGGTGATATAATAGTATATTAAGTGACCCGAAAATTTCTACCAGAAAACTCCTAAACCTGAAAAATAACTTCAGCCAAGTGGCTAGATATAAAATTAAGTCAAACAAATCAGTAGCCTTCCTCTACTCAAAGGATAAAGAGGTTGAGAAAGAAATTATGGAAATGACACCCTTCACAATAGTTACAAATAATATAACATACATTGATGTGACTTTAACCAAGTAAAGATCTGTATGACAAAAACTTCAAATCTCTGAAGAAAGAAATCAAAGAAGACCTCAGAAGATGGAGAGATCTCCCATGCTCATGGATTTGCAGTATTAATATAGTAAAAAATGGCCATCTTGTTGAAAGCAATGTACAGATTCAATGAAATCCCTATCAAAATTCCAAATCAATTCTTCATAGATTTAGAAAGAGCAATTTGCAAATTCATTTGGAATAACAAAGAACCCAGGATAGTGAAAAGTATTCTCAACAATAAAAGAACTTCCTGGGGAATCACTATCCCTGACGTCAAGCTGTATTACAGAGCAATAGTAATAAAATCTGCATGGTATTGGTACAGAGACAGACAGGAAGATCAATGGAATAGAATTGAAGACCCAGAAATGAACTCACAAACCTATAGTCACTTGATCTTTGATAAAGGAGCCAAAATCATCCAGTGGGAAAAAGATAGTGCTGGTTCAACTGGTGGTCAGAATGTAGATAAATGCAAATTGACCCATTCTTTTTTCCCTGTTTTCTTTATTTCTTTATTTACACTTCAAATGTTCTCCCTTATCCTGGTTTCCCTCAGAAACATCTCTATTCCCTCCGCCCTCGTCCTGTTAACCAACTGACCCTCTCCCGCTTCCTGGCCCTGGAATTCCCCTACATTGTAGCAGAGCTTTCACAAGACCAATGACCTCTCCTCCCATTGGATGACCAACTAGGCCATCCTCTGCTACATATGCTATTGGAGCCATGGGTCCCTCCATGTGTATTCCTTTCTTGGTGGTTTAGTCCCTGGGAGCTCTGGGGTACTGGCTAGTTCATATTTGTTCTGCCTATAGGGCTGCAAACCCCTTCAGCTCCTTCAGACTTTTCTCTAGTTCCTTCATTGGGGACCCTGTGTTCAGTCCAATGGATGGCTCTGTTCATCCACTTCTTTATTTGTCAAGCACTGGCAGAGCCTCTCAGGAGACAGCTATATCAGGGTCCTATCAGCAAGCACTTGTTGACATCCACAATACTGTTTGGGTTTGGTGATTGTATATGGGATGGATCCCCAGGTGGGGCAGTCTCTGGATTGTCCTTCCTTCGGTCTCTGCTTCACACTTTGTTTCTGCAACTCCTTCCATGGGTATTTTCCCCATTCTAAGAAGGATTGAAGTATCTATACTTTGGTCTTCCTTCTTCTCAGGTGACAGCAGATGCTGGCGAGGTTGTGGAGAAAAAGAAATAGTCCTTCATTACTGGTGGGTTTACCAGCTGGTGTAACCACTCTGGAAATCAGTTTGGCAGTTCCTCAGAATATTGAACATAGTACTACCTGAGGACCCAGCAATACCACTCCTTGGCATATACACAGAAAATGCTACAACATGTAATAAGGACACCTGTTATACTCTGTTCATAGCAGCCTTATTTATAATAGCCAGAACCTAGAAATAACCCATATGTCCCTGAACAGAGGAATGGATACAGAAAATGTGATACATTTATACAATGTAGTACTACCCAGCTATTAAAAACAGTGAATTTATGAAATTCTTAGGCAAATGGATGGATCTGGAGGATATTATCTTGAATGAGGTAACCTAATCACAAAAGAAGACACATGGTATGCACTCACTGATAAGTGGATATTAGCCCAGAAGCTTGGAATACCCAAGATAAAGTCGAACCATTCTTATCTCCTTTTACAAAGCTCAAGTCCAAGTGGACCAGGGACCTCCTCATAAAACCAGATACACTAATACTTATAGAAGAGAAAGTGGGGAAGAGCCTCAAACACATGGGCGTAGGGGAAATATTTCTGAACAGAACACCAGTGGCTTTTTCTGTAAAAATCAAGAATCAAGAAATGAGACCTCATAAAATTGTTAAGTTTCTGTAAGTCAAAGGACACTGTCAGTAGGACAAAAGGGCAACCAACAGATTGGGAAAAGATCTTTACCAATCCTATATCCAATAGAGGGCTGATTTTATGTATATATATATCAAGAAGTTAGACTCCAGATAAACAAATAACCCTATTAAAAATGGGGTACAGAGCTAAACAAAGAATTTTCAACTAAGGAATATTGAATGGCTGAGAAGCACCTAAAGAAATGTTCAACATCCTTAGTCATCAGGAAAATGCAAATCAAAACAACCCCTGAGATTCTACCTCACACCAGTCAGAATGGCTAAGATCAAAAACTCAGGTGACAGCAGATGATGGTGAAAATGTGGAGAAAGAGGAACACTCCTGCATTGCTGGTGGGATTGCAAGCTGGTACAACCCCTCTGGAAATCAGTTTGGTGGTTCCTCCGAAAACTGGACATAGCACTTCCTGAGGACCCAGCTATACCATTCCTGGACATGCTCCAACATGTAATAAGGACACATGTTCCACTATGTTCATAGCAGTCTTATTTATTTTTATTTTATTTTATTTTCCTTTCATAGGATGCCATGACCAGTAAGAAGGAGAGGGTAGGGTGGTGAGCAGGGGGAGGGGGGAAGGAACAGAGGTTTGTTTTTGTTTTTGTTTTATTTTATTTTTATTTTTATTTTTACTTTTTGGAGGGGAACCTGGGAAAGCAGCCTTATTTATAATAGCCAGGAGCTGGAAAGAACCCCAATATCCTTCAACAGAAGAATCAATACAGAAAATGTGGTTCATTTATACAGTGGAGTACTACTCAGCTATTACATATGATGAAATCATGTAATTCTTAGGCAAAGGGATGGATCTGGAGCATATCTTTCTTGGTAAGGTAACCCAAATGCAGAAGAACATAAATGGTATGTATTCATTAATAAGTGGGTACTAGCCCAATATCTCCAAATAACCAGGATACAATTCGTAGACCACATGAAGCTCAATGAGAAGGAAGAACAAAGTGTGGGTGCTTCAGTCCTTCTGAGAAGGAGAACAAAATACTCACGGGAGCAAATATGGAGCTATAGTGTTGCATAGAGACTGAAGGAAAGGCCACCCAGAGGTTTTCCCACCTGGGGATTCATCCCACATACAGTTACCAAACCATGGTGAGCTGTATTCAAATGTAATGAAAACTGACAAGTAACTATAATATAATAAAATGCATGTTAAACTAAGTTGACTTTGGAAATTACCTTTTATTAATATATTAAATTAGACTGGTGTTGGAGAATTTTTTTTATGGTAAAGCAATTGCGAAATGACATGTTCTTACATTATACCCTTACTGGAGAAATCTCTGCATATCTGACAATGAATAATAAAGGATTAGAAAAAGTGTGAGTTCTTTGGTTTTTGTTGTTGTTGTTGTTTGTATTTTGGCCTATGCAAGACTTTAAAGATAATAATTATAGCCATAGTTTAAACCCATCCATGTAAATCTTGTATATTGTTGCTTATTCATAAATTGCATATATTTACTTACCTATTGGTCTACCCTGTAAACAGTGTTCACTATCTTCACTCAAGGTAATTCATTTATTTTTCTTGTTTTTTTTTTTTTTTTGAGATGAAAATTTCATTATGTAGCTGATGCTTTCCTAGAAATCAATATACAGATTAGGCTGGCCTTAAACTTAGAGGTGATCAGCTTGCCTCTGTCTTCCCAGTGGTGGTATGAAAATTGTTTGCCACTATGCCTGGTCACTCAACATAATTTGCATTTTCTTTGCATATTGAGATTATACTACTTTTAATTCATCATACTTCTTTTGTAAAAATTAAAATTTTATTGATTTTTCAAGAAAGATTAAATTCATATCTAAGACATTATTATTTCCCCAAAATCTACTCTGATCTCTAGTTATTATAGTCTCTCCATTTATTACATGTTACTCCTAATGGCCTTTGCTGAGTAAAGAAGTTATTCATGTAAGAAAGTGATTTTTTGAAAATATATCAGTAATCTCAGGAAAGGCAAAATTATGGCCTGAAATGTACTTTCTTCTCTTGGCTAATTTTGGTATTGTTAAACTGAGCAATATTGTCCAAACATTAAATTCAAAACAAACTTAAAGCAAAAATATCTATGATCTGAATTATTCCTAAATATACCAAATTGTGATTACATGAAACAACCTTCTGAAATTTGGAGTGGTAAACACCATTGACTCTCCACTATTAAGGAATAGTGGAGGGGAATAAAGAGAAGACAGATGAGGCTACAGATATAGTTTGGTGGGTCACAGGTCTTGCCGAATATGCATGACAGAATGAGTTCAGACAGTCAAAAGTGATTCTAATACGTGAATTCTGGGGATCAGAAACAGAAGGATAACTTTTGGAGTTGCTGGGTTTGAGCCTACCTTGAATTCAGTAAAAGATTATGGATCAAAGGAATAAGGTGGAATTTTTTTAAGGTGGAAATTTTTAATGTAGGGAGTTTGAAATCTGGGCCCTGTGCACCACAGGCATA
This sequence comes from Montemys delectorum, assembly GCA_019843815.1. Lineage (NCBI taxonomy): Eukaryota > Metazoa > Chordata > Mammalia > Rodentia > Muridae > Montemys > Montemys delectorum. Next base: position 24,917 of record JADRCD010213359.1, read on the forward strand.
AATATCACATATAGATATAACACACACACACACACACACACACACACACACACACACACACACACACTTAAGATAGATTAAAGGACGTTTGTAGTGGCCATTTCTGTTTTCTTTGGAGACTCAGTTGTGCTTTTTGTTTTTTTGTTTTTGTTTTTTTTTTTTTTTTTTTTTCTCTTCTGGAAACTGTCTTATGAGAGGATGTTTTCATTGAAGCAGATACATGGCAGGATGTTTTGTTGAGCACAGACACATCATGTTTTTCTGGAAAAATAGCATGTGATGTTTGCTAGAATGGATACTTGAGAGAACACATGATGTTTGAAAGGGTATATATACATAACCCCAAAGACAGTGGATGATGCAGTGTGGCATTGGTATGTCTTACTACTCTTTGCTGGTCTTCATTAGGTTTTGCTGACACTCGTGTTTGCTGATGACACTGTGGCATTGGTTTGCCTTGCCTTCATCACCACTGACTTCAAAGAGAGAAACACACCAAAGAACTTTTGATATTCTGGTAGGTTCGTGCTGCTTCCATAGATTCAGGATATTTGGCAGAACCTCACAGTTTTTTTTTTCTAGTTTAAACTGTCATTGATGACTCGTGAATGGTATTTGTGAGTGGGTTGAACTACTGCTGCTGGCTCATGTGAATTCAATCCTGCTATCTTGACAGTGAAAATTGGTTTATCTCCAAAGAACTATTTCTGAACAGGTCCACATCCCCCTTTGCCCTATTAATCTTTCCTTTGCAGTATCTCTAGCGGGTGGTAGGCATTTAAGATCCTTTATTAAAGTAGGTTTTGAAAAATACAAGCCTGCAGTCATGTATTATACTTAATGGAAAAAAAAACAATGGAAAAATAAAACAATGGGGATATTAATACACATGCTAACACAAAACAGGGAAATCTCCACTGGGGTTATCATCTCTAGAGAGCGAACTACAGAAAATTATTGTGTAGGTTATTAGGGACATGTGTTTATCCTGTTTCTCTTGAAAAGAAAATAGAAGAATTCAGGTATCAAAATATCCTGGGAAATATATCTTGGTTTATAATTGTAATTAGCAAATTGCATATCAATGAGATTTATGTAATTATGACTATTAAAAAGCAAACCAATTTCATTGTTCCTTGCTTAGCTTTAGGCATTAGCACATGATTGTAGTAAGTGATATCTTAGACCCTTTTCTTTGTATAATGACTACAAAACAAAACAATCATTTTTGATGTGTCACTTACTTAGCTGTGAGATTCTGCTGAATGGATTTTGTTGTTGAAAGTAATGGATTTTCCATTATTAAAGATTTTAGCATCTTGGTTATTTTCCATTTAGGTTGTTGAGAAAAATTTGGGTATTATCATTTACATATCCTCCAAGGGATGAGAACTGCTTTGCTTGGTTCAAGTTTTTACAATTCACCGACCCATACAGTGTGTATCATTTTTGTTTGGTTTTCTATACATTCTTTGAAAAATGTTCAAAGTGTATTGATGGTGTTTACTGGTTACATACTGAGATTGCTTTTATAATGTAAGACTAAGGGGAGAAAATTTTAGCTTTCTGTTTTTCTTTCTTAGATCATATATTTCTACTTTCTTATTTATAAATAAATATTAATGCCATCTCATAGTAAATACATCTTAAAACAGAAAGGCATTTCCTCTGTAAAAAGAACTGCCTACAGGGGACCTCAGCAGCATCCTTTTTGATCTGAAATTAGGAACCACATTGTCACTCAAAAACAGCGAATAATTTTCCAGGCAGAGGCTTGTTTTATTCGTTTCAGCTTATCACAATTCTACGGTCTTCAATTGCAAAATGTCTGATGCCGGCATATTTGACCGATGAAATATAATTGGGTTATTACAATATAAGATGTTTTTAACCAATATGTTTTAAAAACAAGTAAGAATAGTAAACAATTTAACTAAAGAGATTGTAGGTAAAGTAAGATATTTAAAAATAGCAGTAAAAGTCTTGAGTCATTCCTGTGCAGTCTGGGCTTGCCTTGCCAGGCTGACATGATCCAGGCACATCCTACTACTTGGATTTTTAGTAAAGATGCTGGAGGAAGTGCACAATGGAGAGGAAGAAGTGGAGACCACTGCCTTTCAGGTCAAAATTGTCCAGCTCATTCCCCTCATCATCATTTTCTATTTAAACAAGGGAATTATCATTTGGGTGATGCTTCTGATGTCTTGGACAATATTAGGAATGACAGTCTGACAGACCCTTCCAAGTTTAACAGCAAGAAATAGCTGAAAATTGACATTATCCTCAACCCTCAGGCATGCATATTGACTTTGGTAGACACAGACACTGGCATGACCAAGGCTGACTTCATAAATAGCTTGGGATCCATCGCTAAATCTGGCACAAAGGCACTAATGAGGGCTCTCTAGGCTGGTACAGACATCTCCATGATTAGGCACTTTGGCATTGGATTCTACCTGTCCTATTAAGTGGCAGAGAAAGTGCTTGTGATTCCAAAGCACAACGATGATGAGCAGTATTTCTGGGAGTCTTCTACTGGTCAATCCTTCACAGTTTATGCAGACCATAGTCAGCCTGTTGGCCAGTATACTAAAGTGATCAAAGAAGGTCAGGCAGAATACTGAGGGGAGAGGAGGGTCAAAGAAATGGTGAAGAAACAATCACAGTTTATCAGCTACCACATCACTGTCTACTTGGAGAAGGAATGAGAGAAGGAGATCAGTGATGATGAGGCAGAGGAAGAGAAAGGTGAGAAAAAGGAGGAAGATAAGGATGATAAAGAACAGTCTAAGATTGAAGGCATGGGATCTGACAAGAATAATAACAGCAGCAAAAATAAGAAGAAAATGAAAACTAAGGAGAGAAATATATTGATCAAGACTAGGTGAATAAGACTAAGTGTATTTGGACCAGAAACCCAGATGATATCACTCAAGAAAAATATAATGAGTTCTATAAGAGACTCACCAACAATTGGAAAGACCACTTGGCAGTCAAGCACTTCTCTGTAGAAGATCAATTGGAATGCACTACACTGCTCTTCATTCCCTGGCAAACTCCCTTTGATATTTTTGAAACCAACAAGTATAACATCAAACCATATGTCTGTCACATGTTCATCATGGGCAGCTGTAGTGAGCTGATACCTGACTACTTCAGCTTTAACTGTGATGTGGTTGACTCCAAGGTCCTGGCCCAGAACATTTCCTGAGAAATGCCCCAGCAGAGCAAGATTCTGAAAGTTATCAGCAAAAACATTATGAAGACATGCCTTGAGCTCTTCTCTGAGTTGGCTGAAGATGAAGAGAATTACAAGAAATTTTATGAGGACTTTTCCAAGAATTTAAAGCTTGGAATCCATGAAAATTCCACTATCTTTGCCACCTCTCTGAGTTCCTTCCTTGTCACACCTCTCAGTCTGGAGATGTGATGACTTCCCTGTAAGAATATGTGGCTTGCATAAAGAAGGCACAAAAGTCCATCTACTATTTGACTGGTGAGAGAAAAGAGCAAGTGGTCAATGCTGTCTTTGTGGAATGTGGGCCAAAGTAGGTCTTTAATGTAGTGTATATGACTGAGCCTACAGATGAATACTGCATGTAGCAGCTCAAGGAATTTGATGGAAATAGCCTGGTGTCAGTGACTAAGGAGGGCCTAGAACTACCAAAAGATGAGGAAGAAAATGGAGGAGAGCAAGTCAAAGTTTTACAATCTGCAAGCTCATGAAGGAGGTCTCGGGCAAGAAGGTTGAAAAGGTAACAGTCCCTAATAGGATTGCAGCTAACCCAGCTGCATTGTGACAAGTTTTTACAGATGGACAGCCAGCGTGCAGAGGATCATGAAGGCCCACTTTTTTAAGGGATTTGAGCAAAACAATGAGCTAAATGACCAAAACAGACATATGTGCATTAAAGTCCAAAGTTCAAAGTCTTAACTAATCTTCATAAGAAGAAATATTCTAAGTTAAATGGTATCATTACAGAACAACTCTACAGTGCACTACATGATGGGAAAAAAAATGCAAAAAATAATCCTGAAAATAGCCTTGTGGAGACCCTGTTGCAGAAGATTGAGACAGACAAAAATGAGAAAACTGTCAAGGACCTGGTCCTGCTCATATTTAAAGTGCTCTGGAGAGGTAACATATCCTACATACAGTTAGCAATCTGATAGAGATGAACTAGTTCTGCCTGCCTGCTTTCTTTCTTCTTTGTTTGTTTGTTTGTTTGTCTGTTTCTCCCTTTCTATCACTCTGAAACCCCAATGTAAGAAATGGTACTGCCCATTGATAAAATGAATTCCCCATCTTAGTTTACCCAGTGACCCAATGACCTCATGTATGTATGTGTCTATAAATATACATTTACAGGCAAATATTCATATTTTTAAGGTAAAAGATAATTCTGAAACAAGGCCCTTTGATTGTTCCTTGAAAGTACATTTACCAATCAGGTACAAATCCTTTATTTCCATTCTGAGAACTAAAAATTGTGTTAAAATAGTCATAAATAATGTTTAAATTTTTTGCTAATTGTGTATGGTACTTGTGTAGGAAAGAATAAAGGATGAAATCTAGGAGGAATAAGGTTAAAAGAATGTGAAAATGTGTGAAGAGTTAAAGAGAATCCAGGATATTAGTTCTGTCATTGAAAGAAATGAAACTGCCTTACAATTTAAGACATCTTTAGTTTAAACTTCAGCTAAACTTTCCTATACTCTTAATGTAAAGTAGCAAGTTTTGACTTGCACAGAATAATTTGAATGATCTGGTTGAGAGACAGGGTGACTAGTATAAGAATGTATTCTGAAACCTAATTTTATGAGACTCACTGAACTCTCTGAAGTTGTTAAGAAGGCATGAGAATGAAAGTTTGAAACTGCATTTATGTACCAGTCCAGCTCATGAATTTTCCATCTTACTGATTTCTAGTAAAGAGGAAAACGGTGAAGGACTCATTCTTTAAAGTATCCTGTATTAACAGGTTTAATTAGAATGTGATAAATCTTTTCTAGTGAAGTAGAGGATGTGTAGGATGTAAATGATAAAGTTCCATGAGAACTTTGTAAACACTGGATATATAATCATTATTTAACTATTTATGTAGAGAGAAACTTGTCTCTAAAATATTTATCTTATGATCATTCCTACCTAAAAGAACATTTAAAGCAAAAATATCTTGTTAATGGAACTAAGAAAATCACTGTTACTATTTGATAGCCACAAAATAAGAAATTTTAAGAATATATTTCCATAGTTTGTAGTTAGTAAATAGCAGCATAAATAAAAAAAATATCTTTCATCATATGAACATATAGACATAATCTCCTGAAAGGAATCAATAAAAATACATAAAATGATAAATTGTAATATATTTAGAATTTTATTAATTTCTCATATTCCTTAAAAGCTACATATTAACTTTGGGTAGGGAATTTTAATAGACATGAAAGATAAAAATCTATGTTATATATTAATTTGATAGTGAAAATCAAAAAGTAATTCATACCTCTGACTTTATTGTATGTCAAAAAATACATAATCTCTCTACTTTATCCTTTATATGCTTACTAAAGTCTAGTCATTCATTAAGAATAATGTTAAATATCCCACTTTCTATCAGCTTGAAATGAATTAAATATTCTTTATTCTGACTTTACATGATATTCTATCTTTCATAATATTTGAACTTTCTTGGCATTTATATTATCTGTTTATATCATTTCAGTAACATCTTTCTTATAAGAAATTATATTCACATATGAAAAGAATATGAGAGAAATGTTCATATATGGCAAGTGCACAAAAAAATAACTAAGTGAAATAAATGTATAAACTGTTATTGGATATTAACTCAAGAGTTCATTCTGTACATTGGATAACTGGCTCCTTTTAATTAAGAACTATGTTCAAGAGTTTCTGACACTTGTCCTAAAAAGTCAAAGTATGTTCATCTTGAAACATTAATTAGTTTATTTATTTTTTATTAGATGTTTTCTTTATTTACAATATCTCCTTTCCCAGGTTTCCCTCCAAAAAAATTAAAAAAAAAAAAAAACTAAATCAATCCAGTTGTAGAAACTAATTAGATTATTTTTAATTAATTATTTTGTTTAAAATTTATTGCATATGTTTTAGGTTTAAAATATTATGTTGTGTAGTATATATTTCTTTCTAACATAACTTATTTAACATAAAGTCTTCTAGGTCCATGAATACTATTGGAGGTGTTAGAATAATTCTTTAGTGACTGAATAATGTCCACTATATACATAAATAGAGCATTGTATTGATCCACTTATGAGTTAATGGAGATGGTAGTTTTGATTTATTTGTATATACCAGAAACAGAATCCTAGGGCTTACAGTGAAAAAATTTTAGACAGAGACTCTGTACTACAATTTATAGTATTTGTATCAATTTCAATGTATAAAATATGCTATTATTTTTCCATAACTTTGCCAATATTTGTTACATTTAGATCCTTTTACTAATAACCATCCCATTTTATGCTAAAGAATCAACAAGAGACCTACGATTACTATTTAGGAAGAAATTTTCTGGGTGCTGGGGTTTCCTGCAAGGTTATACATGTAAAAATATAAAGACCTTTGGCCTTTACTAAGAAATGATTATAGTGGAAAGCTTTAAATACTTTTATAGTTTAAATACTTTTGAGTTTAGCTACTTATTTATTTGTTTTTATTTATTTATTTATTTATTTATTATGTTTAAATTTTAGCAGTCCAAAGCTGACTGGAATATTTTCTTTTTAAGTGGGGGCATCTGAACACCATTCTTTCTGTTTTTTTAGTCTTCCTATCTTACTCTCCTCTACCAGAAAAAGCACTTTTATCTTTGTCTTCCTGTCCTTTCTTAATATTCATTCATTCTTTCATTCATTCATTTATTCATCCATCCATTTTTTATTAGATATTTTCTTTATTTACTTTTCATATGATATCTTCTCTCCTGGTTTCCCCTCCAGAGAAAAACAAACAAACAAACAAACAAACAAAAAAAAACCTGTTCCTTCCTCCCCTCCCCCTGCTCACCAACCCACCCTCTCCCGCATCCTAGCCCTGGCATTCCCCTACATTGGGGCATAGAACCTTCACAGGACCAAGGGCCTTTCCTCCGATTGATAACCGACTAGGCTATCCTCTGCTATACATATGCTGCTGGAGTCATGAGTACCACCATGTGTGCTCTTTGGCTGGTGGTTTAGTCCCTGGGAGCTCTGAGGGTACTAGTTAGTTCATATTGTTGTTCATCCTAAGGGGTTGCAAACCCTTCAAAAATCAAAATAATTTTTTCTTTTCTGCTCTTTTTTTAATTAATTTTTTAAAGATTTATTTATTATTATATCTAAGTATACTGTAGCTGTCTTCAGACATACCAGAAAAGGGCATCAGATCTCTATGGATAGTTATGAGCCACCATGTGGTTGTTGGGATTTGAACTCAGAACCTTCAGAAGAACAGTCAGTGCTCTTAACCTCTGAACCATCTCACCAGCCCCTTAAAATAAATTTTAATTGAAAGAAAGAGAGAGAGAGAGAGAGAGAGAGAGAGAGAGAGAGAGACAGAGACAGAGACAGAGACAGAGAGACAGAGAGAGAGACAGAGAGAGACAGAGA
>JADRCD010213359.1:32654-45090 GCA_019843815.1 Montemys delectorum
AGAGAGAGAGAGAGAGAGAGAGAGAGAGAGAGAGAGAGAGAGAGAGAGAGAGAGAGAAGAGACAGCGAGTAACAGAACTGTGACCTGTACTTTCACTATCATGTAACTACTTCATTAGATTAAGTAGATTCCTTGGAACGAAACCAGGTATGTGATTTCAAATTATGACTATAAATAAAAACATAATAAGATATTATAAAGTAAATGATATTGTTCAGTAAAAGGCTATGGACAAGGTGTAAGTACAGTAAGAAAATGAAAATTGTGGAAGGTTATTAAAGTACATATGCACATACAAAAAAAAAAGAGTGAAAATTGAATTACCCTGTAACAGAACAGTAATACCAATACTGACAACAGAGACTACAACACACAATTTCAAGAACTGGTTGTTACCCAGTGAGATTCCAAAAACTATCAAATATTGTATATAGGCTTTTGTTAATGCTCTTAGTTGCCCTCTAGAATTTGATGATAACAACTTAATTCTGACTATACCTCATACAGTACAGTAAAACATGAAGAATCAAATTGGTAATAGCCAGAGATCATTATCCCTATTGGCAAGTTTTTATACTGCTAAAAAAGGTGTTTTATATTCCTACAAGAGAGAAAAAAAAAAAGAGTAATTATCAATTTTACCCAGCCATGAATTCTGAACTACAATAATGACTGGTCTAGCAAGACATGACTATTGGTGTAACAGACCTTAATGGGACTAACAAAGAACTTTCTGATTGTAATTGAGGCCTGTTGCACAAGAGAATCTCATACCTGGCACCATTATCAGGCCAAGAATCTATGGCTAGACCTATTACAGAAGCTAAAATAATTCTATTAAAATCATTCTGCTAACTGGACATAATATTAAATCTTCTCCTAACGGCTTATTATTATAACCATATGTTAAGACTTTGAAAGTTTTATAGTGTTACTCCAATTCAAGTTATTTTTCTCTTTGTATTTCATGCTTTTGGTTCAAGATGTTCTTAGTTTCTTGCTCCGTCCACCATGTCTGCCACTTGATATAATGGTTGACTTATATCCCCCTGTAAACATAATTCAAAATGACCTTCTTCTAGTATAAATAGCTATCACACAGTACGTTACAGTAGCATCCGTAGTAGTAGAGCAATAACTAATACAGAAGTAGTGACAGAAGAGTAATTATGAAGAACTATGGAGAATCTAACTAGTTTGTTGTTATTATTATTGTTTGTTTGTTTTCTTGCTTTAGAGTGATAGGTGTATCTTCACAACTTTGGACTAGAAAAGGAGGTGAATATTTTAAGCAGAGCTAAAAGGTTTATTCTACTAGAAGCCCAGACAATAGTGGTGCTGCAAGTAAGGCAGACAGTGGAAGCCCGGGTCAAGAATTTTCAGAAGGGAACATTTCATCTTGCCAAGAAATATTTCTCATATGTCCTAAGTACTTGACATGCCAAACTGAGTGGGGAAAAGCCTACTAGGCCTCCAATAGGCAACAGAAGAAAACAGGGCAAGAGAGATGATATTCCTCGAGGAAGAACACAACAAATGGCTGTCTAATACCAAACTGTCAGGATTGAAAGCATACAAACAAATAGTATTATACAAGGTATAGCATATTTCTAAACACACACATATGTATACATGTTCATATACATATTGATATATGGAAATGATTAGTGTAAAGAGAGGTCATGAAATTGAAGGAGAAAAGAGTACAGAAGAGCATCTGAAAGGATTTGGAGGGCAAAAAGAGAAAGGTGGTGCATAATTATATTATAATCTCAAAAATAAAAATAAAAATATTTTTAAAAATTGAAAATATAAGTATGAAAAAATTCTTGGCAGGGAAAATTTCAAGAAAACATTACGCTGCGTCTGTGGAATGACCATTACTAATAATGCCATGTATGTCTGTAATGAAAACGAGCTAGGAAGAATAAAAAGAAATACAAAAGATATGTTTTGAAGAATAACTCCTTGGTGTTGTATCAAAGGAGTGTATTGGAGGAAAAACTTAAGTTATAAAGGAGATTATCACCATTATAGAGAGGCCTGATATGCTCTGGTCCAAGAGGGATGGTTCTTGTATGGCAAAAACATAACCAGCTAAGCATCTAAATTCTTTTTTTTCTTTTTAATTAAATTTATTTATTTATCTATTTATTTTTGTACTCCATATTTTATTCCCACATTCCTTCCACCCTCTGACTGTTCCATATCCCATACCTCATGCTCACCCCACTGTTTCCACATAGATGTACCCACCCTCCACCCCACCTGACCTCTAAATTCCCTGAGGCCTCCAGTCTCTTGAGGGTTAGGCATACCATCTCTGAATAAACAGAAACCCAGCAGTCCTTTACTCTCTGTGTGTTGGTGGCCTCATTTCAACTGGTGTATGCTGCCTGTTTGGTGATCCAGTGTTTGAGGGATCTCAGTGGTCCAGATTAATTGAGACTGCTGGTCCTCCTACAGGACTGCCCTACTCCTCAGCTTCTTTCAGCATTGCCCAAATCAACAGCAGGGGTCAGCTGCTTCTGTCCATTGTTTGGCTGCAAATATTTGCATCTGACTCTTTCAGCTGCTTGTTGGGTCTTCCTGAGTCCGATCATGTTAGGTCCCTTTTTGAGAGCATTCCACAGCCTCAGTAATAGTGTCAGACCTTGGGACCTCCCTTGAGCTGGATCCTACTTTGAGCCTGTCTCTAGACCTTCTTTTCCTCAGGCTCCTCTCCATTTCCATCCCTGTAATTCTTTCAGACAGGAACAATTATGGATCAGAGTTGCGACTATGCAATGCCCTCCCCTCATTTGATGCCCTGTCTTCCTGCTCTAGGTGAACTCTATAAGTTCCCTTTCCCTACTGTCGGGCATTTTTATCTAAGGTCCCTCCCTCTGAGTCCTGAGCGTCTCTCACCTCCCAGGTCTCTGGTGCATTCTGGAGGGTCCCTCAGCTTCTAATTTCTTAAAAAGTGCATAAATGTCTTCTGTTCCAAGAAACCAAATGAATGAGCAACAAACTGCTATTAATGTGACATAAGCATACCTATGCCCATCCCAAACCCAATTTCACAGAGTTTTCCCTCTGGTAATGGAATTAAAGACATTGAAAATATAAAATAGAAGAGCTCATGGATTATTCATGTGTAATTCCAGGGAGTTACTGAAACCAAGAATCATGTGACAGAGTTTCATTGAAGACTCTGATGCCTTTAAACCCAGCACTTGGGAGGCAGAGGCAGGTGGATTTCTGAGTTCAAGGCCAGCCTGATCTACAGAGTGAGTTCCAGGACAGCCAGGGCTACACAGAGAAACCCTGTCTAGAAAAAACAAAAAACAAAAAACAAAAAACAAAAAAAAAAAAAGAAAGAAAGAAAGAAAGAAAGAAAGAAAGAAAGAAAGAAAGGAAAAAAGACTCGGAGAAGCCATTCTGTAACGTTCTTCAAATGAAGCCTTTATTGCAGTGGATACTCCAAGACATTGGAGATAATAGTTCTGTTAGACATCTATAGGAAAGAGCTGGATACAGGAAATGCAATTAGCCCAAGAGATGTGTGTATGCTGTAGGCATCTCAGCTGGAAGATCATAGACTTCTAAGACATTTGATGAGAGAAGTGGAACTATATGGTTTGTTTTTTTCTTACTGAGTTTCAGTCTTACATTGGTTCAATATTTCCTCACTTTTCCATGATTTTGCTAGTTAAAAATATTTATGCACACTTTACGCTTTCATATGTTGGAAGTCATCTATCTGCTTTTTTATTTTATAGGGGTTAGAATTGGGTCACAAAACATATTTTAGATTTGAGACTTATAGATAATTTTGATAGTATAAAAGTCTATTCTTTGGATGTTGGATTATGAACTTTTAAATTAAAAAATTATTGAGACTATGGAGTAGAATATGCAGACCTGAATGGCAAATGTCCCTCATAATCATGGGTATTTGAACAATTGGCTCTCCAATTGGTGGCACTGTGTTGGCAGGTTTGGGAGGGGCAATTTTGTTGGAGAAAGCAAGTTACTGGAGGAGGGATATGAGAAGGTTATGGTCTTGCTACACTTCCAGGACACTTTCTCTTTGCTTTGTTATTTTGGTCAAAGATGTGAGGTCAGTTCCTACTGCCAAGCCTGCCACTTGATGCTATGCCTCTCTACTATAAAATACTTGAATCACTCGAAAACCATAATCCAAAAGAAGTTATTTTATCCCATAAATTAGTTTGGGTCATTTTATTTTGGCACATCAACAGAAGGCAACCAATGTAGAACTCATGAACCTCTTTTGCTCCATACCTGAATGCTGACTGACTTGATCTTGTGCATGCAATCACAACTTCTATGAGTTCATGAATGTGCCAGTCCTGTAATTCCCAGAAGACATTGTTTTCTCCAGTCCTTTCAGATTTCTTACTCTCACCCCCTCTACCATGTTGGAACTTGAAGCTTGGATTTGGGCATTACCTATATAGAAGTTTCACTTGTGGCCAAGCACTTCACTAACATGTCTTCTCTGTATATTTACAATTTGAATTTCTACACTAATGTACACACACCCACCCACCCACCCCCCCACACACACACACGTGCACACATACACACACACACATTCTCTGATGAAGTCTATCCCTTCCTCACCTCATTATCCCTCCATTATTCCCCTTTTATTCAAAGGGCTTTAATCAAGACTTTAAAGAGTTCTCACTGTCACTTACAATCCCATAATAACAGGGGGTAAGTGAAGTTTTCTCATGGATATTTTGAAAAGTACTTTGGCTAATTGGGCAGAAAGAACATGAAACAGCCATTAAAATGACCCATAAATAAATTTGAGTGGGTTAGCTCCATTGGGGATAGAAAGAGGGCATTGTGAAAGCTGCAAAGAAGGTTTAAACTAACAATAACCAGTGGGGAGAACTGGGAGTGAGGAGTTACAGGTCAAAGAGAAGAGACAGGATGGCTCTGTTATTTAGAAATTGTGCTGCTGCTTTAAATTGCTGATGTGGTTTTTAGAGACATTTTGTTGGTGATTAATGTAAATATCAAGTGTGTTCCTTCTGTAATCAACTGAAACTGCATTTTACTCAGTAGCTGTGTGCTACATTCAAATCCTAATGCAACAGACAGGTGTTATGTGTCTCTATTAGGTTTAAGACTATTTTAAAATACATACTCCATATTTAGAAAGATATTTCATTGTGACAAATAGTATGACTGACCACTGAAATAGAAAATGAATAAAATAGAAAATTTTTCTAGCATATAGGTTATCTGCTCTGTTTTAAAGTTTTATTTCAGACTGACATGAATTTGTAGTTTAAGATTAGAATGTTTAAAATGTATTCCATAAGGCAAGAGACTATTTATTCTATAAGATTATAATTATTTATAAAATTTCCTTGTCACATTTTCAGAAATGCAAATATGTTTATACAGAATAAAGGACAAAATTTATATCTAGGTTCCATCTATCTATTAAATAGTTAATCCTGAAATCACAAGTATCTGAATAGCAAAAAAGTAAAAAATAATATCACTATAATTTCATCTGTGGATATTTCTAAAGCCACTGGACACGTTTCATTACCCGTGCAATGAATTAATTAACATTAATCTACCATAGAACTAGCTGTGGGATAAATTGGCAGAAATGAAAATATTCTGCGTGTTGTGGTTTCGATGAGGAGCCTCTTTCAGAAGTCAATATAACCAGTAATTGAAAACCACTTAGATGTTCCTCAGTAAGAGAATGAGTAAAGAAAATGTTTATTGTTTAAATATTATAAAGAATATTTAAACAATGGAGTAATACTGAACCATTTTTTTAAATATGAAAGTTGCTGACAAATGGAAGAACTAAGAAAAACAAAACAAAACATGCTCAGTGAGGTATCCCAGACCTAGGAAGAAAAATATGGTATGTATTCACTTACATAGTGATATGAGCGCTTAAGTTGATAACCAAGCAAGAATATATAGAGGACAGGTATACAGTAAGGTACTATAGGGTGCAGATAGGTCTTGTTAGGAAAGGGACATAGAATAGATAGTCATAGATGAAATGAGAAGATTAAGTGGAGATTTGTATGGGAGAGGCAGCTGAGAGACAAGAAGGGTGAGTGAGAGAGACAGCTAAAATTAAGGATCAATTGAGGGGTAGTATAGAAACCTAATATGGTAGAAGCTTTCTAAAATATATACATAAATGAAAACGATCTAAATGCAATCATTAAATATTGTGACAGACAGTCTCAACTGGCCATCTCTTGTTATCAAATGGTGCTTCTAGTATTGGGATTGGGTTTACATCAAATGAGTTGTTGGCTAAAGAGGCCTTACTGGACTTCCCAAATAGCTCAGGCTGCTGTCAAGACTATAGACTACTCACCACACACTGACCACAAGGCCCCATTGCTGAAGATGTCACCTACATATTGACTATAGATATGTCTTGATCTGGTGCCTACATAGAACCTTCACCTCTGTCTTCCAGTGTCTTTGGTACAGGATGGTACTCTGAAAGCTTTCAAAAGAGAAACATAAACACTAAGCCAGTCACAAACAATCTGATCTACAATGGTATACTGCCTGCAAGATACACTAGGGAAGTAAATGGTGATCCAAATCTCAAAGGACTAATCAACCAATAATGCATTTGACTTAAAGTACACTCCAAAAAATGAAAACTACATCCAACACTGCTTGGATTATCAAGTATCCGAGACAAGATAGTCCAGGGACCAGGAATAAAATCGATTAATACTAGTCTAAAAAAATAAAACAAAGAAAAAGGTAGTGATAAAATGACTCCTAATGACAATCTGCTAAGCTCATAGATCAGTGTCTGCTCAGTCACCATTAGAGAATCTTCTTCATGCGGTAGATAGATGAGAACAAACAAAGAACCAGCCAGATATCATGCAAAGCAGGAAACCTTGGAATACTAAGCCATAAGTGGGATGTCTCTTGTAAATTCCTCCACTCAACACTCAGGGAATCCCAAGGAAGTAGAGAATGAAAGAGCTTAAGAGCCAGAGAGAATGAAGGATATCAAGAAAACAAAGTTCTCTAAATTAACAAATTAGAGCTCATATGTTGCAGCATTTTCTCTGTCCAATCACATTAGAGCAATTCTGTGATTGGACAGGAATAGGGAGGCAGAGCTAGAAGTTTAGGAGGAAGGAAAGTCGGAGGTCAGAGGAGAGGAGGAGGAGAAGCAACATGGAAGCAGATGAACAGGAAGACGATCCAGACCCCGCATGGTTTTAAACAGCCACAGGTAGCTAAGGTTTCTACAAGGTTAGAATAATTGGGTTAAAGCATTATCTTTATCATTTGGCTCTGAAATTATTGTATTGGCACCTTGTAAATTGTGATCTTATTGATATATAAATTATTGGTCAATAATTTATATTGATATCCAAATATAAATTATTGGATAATTAAGCCTTAAGAGTCATGTTTCTACCGGGTAACTAGGCTCTAGATGACTGGTTGTGGGGTGTGGGGGGCATTGAAAGTTAGCTAGATGATCTTGCTAACTGGGAGAAAATAGCAGGACTCCACCAGGACATAGTGATGTGGCTGGCCAGTACTGGTACCAGAGTTAGAACATGGTCCGGCAGGGCAGGAGAGTTTGTGGGGTGATCATTTTTAATATTTATTGCTACATTCATATGTACTCCCAGAGTCTAGCCTGCACAGGTCAGCACCAGGTCCTCTGTCAATATATTATGGCTTCCAGTCCAGTGTTTTTATGACCTTCCTGAGTATGTGAGCAAATGGATCTTAGATTCTTTTGCCTCTTCTTGAGTTCTTTTCCTTTTGTTTGTCTTGTCTAATGCTGATGTCACAGTATTTGTTTTATCTATTGTATTTTGTTGTATTATATTACTACCCCTTAGAAGCATGCTTCTTTTTCTAATAAGAAAAAGGAAAGGCAGTTATCTATATGGGGGAGCAGGGACTGGAAAAAGTAGAAGTAGGATCTAAACCATAATATGTGTATAATATGTGAGAAAATAATCTGTTTTCAATGAAATTATAATAGATAAAGTAGGCTGTTATGACTATTCAGCAGTTAAGAATACTTGCTGCTATTACAGAGGAAACACGTTCAGTTCCTATGGTTCTCATGGTGGCTCACAAGCATCTATATCTCTCTTTCTGTTCCTTCATGACACAGGCAAGCACATGGTACACAGACAAAAAATATAGACAAACCATTCACACTCACAAAATAAAATGAATATTTAAAAATCTAAAAATAGACTCAAAGTCAAAAGGAGTCTTCTTGTGTCTTATTAGGGAAATTGTTAATATATGACATTATTTAAAGTGTTTGTGATTATTATATAATTATAATATTTATTTTCCTCTTTTTTTGTTCCAAAACCTTCCATATAGCTCTCTCCTCCCTCCATCAAATTCCTGGCCTCCTTTCTTCCCTGTTATTTTATGTATATATTTACAAATATATATTTTTAAGTATAAACTCTTCAGTTCATATAGAGTTAGTTGGATATATGTTTTCAGTGCTGACATATTTTGTAGTAGACAATAAATTGGCATGCTTTCTCTGTGCAAGACCACCTCTTGTGGAAAATACTATGAGTGTAAATGAGAAAAGTTTATTTACAAACTTATGTGCATTGTATATTTTAGATAAATAATGTTATTATTTAGTTCTCTATGACATCCTTAATCTTTCTTATGTTCTTTCAGTGTTTGTCTCCACCTACCCATTATCTTTCCTGTGTTTGTATTTCTCTTCTCTTTTGCTATATCTTTGAAAGTCTCTTCCTTTGCTTGCTTTCTGTAGTTATACCTATGAACTTACCCACTTAGTGTTGGTGTATGTTGTATATCAAAATAGTAGAGGGTATTGCTACGGCCCTTGGTCACCTCAAAGATACTATTGATGAATAAACCATGTAATTTGGACAAAAACAAGCAAGCAAGCAAACAAGCAAGCAAGCAAGCAAAAATTGTAGGTTAACTAACTGGTTTGATCTGAAAGCCAGAAAGCCTCCTCCCTGAGGGCTAGCTTTCATTTTTCCATCACGCACTCTGCAAGTTTCCATTAGAAGAGAGAAACCTGTGGTACTACAGAACTATGATGTCTATGTCCTAAAACAATGACTTCATCCTTAAGGGTGCAGTAGTGGCATGTATATTTTGATGGTAACCAACAGCTCCCTAACTGAACTTAAGGCCTGCTCAACAAGTGGAAAATTATACCTAATACTGTAAACCTAGTCAACTACAGATGACTGAAAAAGTCATGGACTTTGAAAAAGTTATACATTTACTACTTTACTAAACCTCATAAATCTCAAATATTTCAAATATTTTTCTTATCCCTATAGATGAGTATAGATCTGACAACTCATAATAGAAATATTTCCTTGATCACAGAAAACCACCACATATCAAAATGGAAAGGGCAAGCAATCCTAAACACCAACTGATATATCTATAACATAAATATTGGACCTCACGCTCTGGGATCACAATGAAAGAGGAAGCAAAAAGATTATAAGATCTAGAGAAACAGAAAGTTTTCCATAAGTTCATGTCTAATAAAATTATCAACAAAGCAACACTCATCAATTTTCATTAACATGACTGCTTAACGTTACATGGACAAGGGTAAC
Organism: Montemys delectorum; assembly: GCA_019843815.1. Lineage (NCBI taxonomy): Eukaryota > Metazoa > Chordata > Mammalia > Rodentia > Muridae > Montemys > Montemys delectorum. The sequence continues at coordinate 42,302 of JADRCD010213359.1, forward strand.
AGCAATATATATGTGAAGAGAAAAGGAAATAATTTGCATGGGGTTTCAACTGTAGGCAACTACAGGCAACTTAGGAATGCTGAAAACAGGAAAAAAATGATTTCCTTGGGAAAAACCTCCAAATTTCTTAACCCCAAACCAAATTATTAACAGCCCTGGAAATATACACAAGCACACACATACATACACAGAGAGATAAGACAGAGAGAGAGAGAGAGAGAGAGAGAGAGAGAGAGAGAGAGAGAGGAGAGAAGAGAGCGAGAAAGAGAAAGAAGAAGAATGAAAGACACACATAGTCTTAGAGTTAGATATACAAATACAACTTGATCAGTCTATATAATGTTCAAGTATTAGTAAATACATATACATTTTTACACACATTATATATCTATAATCAAGAAATATTGACCATGGGAAACATCAAGGCAAAGGCGGAGGATACATGGGCAAGTTTGGATGAAAGCAAAACTGAGGGGATGATGTAAATATATTTTAATTTAAGAAATAAAATATATTTTAAACATAACTCAAAAGCTACTTATAGCATTCATATTTTCAAAACCTATTCTACAAGTTATGGTTACTATTGTAATGAAGCACAATAACAAAAGAAAATTCATGAGTAAAGGCTTTATTTGGCTTACTCTTCCACGCCACTGTTCATCAATGATGGAAGTCACAGGAACTGACAGGGCTGCAAACAGGAGTCAGGAGCTGATGCAGAAGCCATGGAAGAGAGCTGCTTACTGTCTTGCTTATCAAGGCTAACTCAGCTGCCTTTTTAATAGAAGTTTGTATTACCAACCCAAGAAGACACCTCCCACAATGGGCTGGCCCTTCCACATCAATCACTAATTAAGAAAATGCCCTATAGCCAGATCTTATGGAGTCATCTTCCCAGTTGAGGTTCTGTTTTTATCAGACTACTCTAGCTTCTGTCATGGTTTACACTCAATAAGACAGCACACCTATGTAGATTTTATTGTAGGTTTGATGTTTCAACTTGAGCAAAAGTCATATTCATGCATGTCTTGTTTATTAATATATCACTGATTGAAAAGACACTGCAGTTATAAATTATAGAAAACAAGGAAATTCATGGTGACTTATGGCTTAATCCTAGCCCCAAATCCAGAAAATATGGAAATTTATTGAGTTTCTTATATTTTATGTAGAATAGTTTTTATTCAAATTGCATTGTTTTGAGTTTCACTAATTGTTTCACTATCTGTTAAGGAAAAATTTGATTATTGATAAATTGTTTCAACATCTACTATGGCTATGTATGTAAAGAATACTTCTGTAATAATTGTTATTACTGTAATATTCTCCTACCCCTCTTTTGAATTTAAATTATTTTCTTTGAAAATACAAAGTAGTAAAAATAAATATTTTATTAACCAAATAAATGAGCTATTATCCCAGCCTCTACAGAAAAAATGTCTCTCATGAAATTCTTGTGCAAATACTCCGTTGTGTGATGGTACTGGGCAGGTTCTTTCCTCCCTGCTTTTTCAAGACTTAAGAGTATTTCACAGTAAATGCAGGACAGAATCACTTTCCTGGTGTATTCTATGTCTGCTATCACTGACATAGTCTATTACAAATGATCACTATTGTTCTTGAAAGATAGATTTTAAAAAAACATGCAACTTTTGAAAATGAGAAGAATATCATATCTGTGATATATTGAAGCTTTGTATGAGAAATACCAGGACAGATGAGTGCTTTTGTTTTATGGCTAGGCTAAATCAGAATAGGAATACTATAGTATAATGATTAGATATATACCACAGATTTAGAATAATCATCTGGCTCCAGCTTCCTCACTAATTAGTGTGTTTTTATTACCAGAGGTAGCCAAGCAAGATGAAATTACCATTTATAGGCGATTTTATTGAAGTGTCATACACTTAAAGACGTTGGACTTACTGACCTCCACAATCCATTCAAATTAAAAGATTCTGTGAGTTAAATGCACATAGCAGCCAACTGTCCTAGAACAAAAGTAGCCCCTTAGGCTCTTCTTCCATCTTTTCTCTTTTTCTTAATTTCTATTAAATCTAAAGTGTAGTATGCTTAAAGTGTAGAATCCTTAGAGGCTATGTTCTTTCTATTTTGAGTCAAAAAGAATTGAAGCTGCATACTAAGAGCAAGAGGGGAGCCCCATGGCTCATTTGGCTTGGGGGCAACCCTAGTACTGTCACAGTATGGATTCTTGCTTTAGCAAAAGAGAGGCTTAGTGTTTGAGTATCTTTCACTTATTAATAAAAATAGAAATTATTTTTCATCTTATGACTGTGTTTTTACATTAAATTGTCTGCAAATAATTAAACAATTTAGAACCTTGTTTTTCAGATTTGTTTACAATCCTTCACACATATTTAATACAATTCTAAAAATTAACAACCTTGACTATCAAGCTCAAAACACAAGTTGCACAGACACATCCCTCCTAAATATGTGTGACCCATTGACAGACATCTTATACAATGGTGTCTTTATCCTTTACTTCAGCTAGAACATGCATTATTCCTCTCTAGTCATGTCACACCTAGGTCACAATTTGTCCTTCCAACTTCGTAATCTGAGTGCCTTGAGATGAGTATTCTCGTTGTTCTTGTGTTTGTGAAATGTATTTTTGCACTTTCATTGTCATTATGTTAACAAACATGCTGAATAGTGAAAAAGGTATACCGTTCCTTCTTTTATGCAATATCATTCTAAAGGAAATAAACTATCCTCTGATTTACACACTTTTATTAGCAATTTTTATTGAGGACAAGTAC
>JADRCD010213360.1:627-30515 GCA_019843815.1 Montemys delectorum
TTAGTGGGATTGCTTCAAGTTTCTCTCCATTTAGTTTGATGTTGGCTGCTGGTTTTCTGTATATTGCTTTTACTATGTTTAAGTATGGGCCTTGAATTCCTGATCTTTCCAAGACTTTTATCATGAAGGGATGTTGGATTTTGTCAAATGCTTTCTAAGCATCTAGTGAGATGATCATATGGTTTTTTTCTTTGAGTTTGTTTATGTAGTGAATTATGTTGATGAATTTCCATATATTGAACCATCTCTACATCCCTGGGATGAAGCCTATCATCATGGTGGATGATCGTTTTGATGTGTTCTTTGATTCAGTTTGCAAGAATTTTATTGATTATTTTTGCATCGATATTCATAAGGGAAATTGGTCTGAAGTTTCCTTTCTTTGTTAGGTCGTTGTGTGGTTTAGGTATAAGAGTAATTGTGGCTTCATAGAACAAATTGGGTAGAGTACCTTCTGTTTCAATATTGTTGAATAGTTTGAAGAGTATTGGTATTACATCTTCTTTGAAGGTTTGATAAAACTCTGCAGTAAACCCATCTGGTCCTGGGCTTCTTTTGGTTGGGAGACTATTAATTACTGTTTCTATTTCATTAATCAATATGGGACTGTTTATTGATCATTGATCTGGTCTTGATTTAACTTTGGTACCTGGTATCTGTCTAGAAAGTTGTCCATTTCATCCATGTTTTCCTGTTTTGTTGAGTATAGGCTTTTGTAGTAGGATCTCATGATATTTTGGATTTCCTCAGTGTCTGTTGTTATGTCTCCTTTTTTCATTTCTGATCTTGTTAATTAGGATACTGTCTCTGTGCCCTCTATTTAATGTGGCTAAGGGTTTATCTATTTTCTTGATTTTTTCAACGAACCATCTCCTGGTTTGGTTGATTGTTTGTATAGTTCTTTTTGTTTCTATTTGGTTGATTTCAGCCCTGAGTTTGATTATTTCCTGCCTTTTACTCCTGTTGGGTGAATTTGCTTCTTTTTGTTCTAGAGCTTTCAGATGTGCTGTCAAATTGCTGGTATATGCTCTCTCTAGTTTCTTTTTGGAGGCACCTAAAGCTATGAGTTTTCCTCTTAGGACTGCTTTCATTGTGTCCCATAATTTTGGGTATGTTGTGGTTTCATTTTCATTAATCTTGAGAAAGTCTTTAATTTCTTTATTTCTTCCTTGACCAAGTTATCATTGAGTAGAGTGTTGTTAAGCTTCCATGTATATGTGGGCATTGTATTGTTTATGTTGTCATTGAGGAGCAGCTTTAGTCCATGGTGATCTGGTAGGATACAAGGAATTATTTCAGTCTTTTTATATCTGTTGAGGCCTGATTTGTGACCAATTGTATGGTATATCCTTTTGTTTTAGGATAAAAAGTTCTATAAATATCTGTTAAATCCATCTGTTTCATAACTTCTGTTAGTCTCACTGTGTCTTTGTTTATTTCTGTTTCCATGATCTGTCCATTGCAGAGAGTGGGGTGTTGAAATCTCCTACTATTATTGTGTGTGGTGCAATGTGTGCTTTGAGCTTTAGTAAAATTTCTTTTATGAATGTATATACCCTTTGATTTGGAGCATAGAGTTTCAGAATTGAGAGTTCATCTTGGTAGATCATACCTTTGATGAATATAAAATGTCCCTCCTTATCTTTTTTGATCACTTTAGGATGAAAGTCGATTTTTTTTTTTATATTAGAATGGCTACTCCAGCTTTTTTCTTTGACCCATTGCCTTTGAGGATTGTTTTTCAGCCTTTTATTCTGAGGTAGTATCTGTCTTAATCACAGAGATGGGTTTTCTGTAATCAACAAAATGTTGGGTCCTGTTTATGTACCCAGTTTGATAGTCTATGTCTTTTTATTGGGGAATTGAGTCCATTGATATTAATAGATATTAAGGAAAAGTAATTGTTGCTTCCTGTTATTTTTGTTGTTAGAGTTGGAATTCTGTTCATGTGGCTGTCTTCTTTTAGTTTTGTTGGAAGATTTCATTTTTTACTTTTTCAGAGATGTGGTTCCCCTCCCTGTGTTGGAGTTTTCCATTTATTATCCTTTGAAGGGCTGGATTTGTGGAAACATATTGTGTGAATTTGGTTTTGTCATGGAATACTTTGATTTCTCCATCTATGGTGATTGAGAGTTTTGCTGGGTATAGTAGTCAGGGCTGGCATTTGCGTTCTCTTAGAGTCTGCATGACATCTGCCCAGGATCTTCTAGCTTTCATAGTCTCTGGTGAGAAGTCTGGTGTAATTCTGATAGGCTGCCTTTATGTGTTACTTGACCTTTTTCCCTTACTGCTTTTAGTATTCTTTCTTTGTTTTGTGCATTTGGTGTTTTGACTATTATGTGGCGGGAGGAATTTCTTTTCTTGTCCAGTCTATTTGGAGTTCTATAGGCTTCTTGTATGTTCATGGATATCTCTTTCTTTAGGTTAGGGAAGTTTTCTTCTATAATTTTGTTGAAGATATTTACTGGCACTTTAAGTTGGAGGTCTTCATTCTCTTCTATTCCTATTATCCTTAGTTTTTGGACTTCTCATTGTGTCCTGGATTTCCTGGATGTTTTGGGTCAGGAACTTTTTCATTTTGCATTTTCTTTGACTGTTGTGTCAGTGTTGTCTCTCTTTGTGATTTCTTAATGGTTTCTACTTTCATTTTTAGGTCCTGGATGGTTTTGCTCAATTCCTTCACCTGTTTGTTTGTGTTTTCCTGTAATTCCTTAAGGGATTTTTGTGTTTCCTCTTTAAGGGCTTATACTTGTTTACTCGTGATCTCCTGAAATTCTTTAAGGGATTTTTTGTTTCTTCTTTAAGGGCTTGTATCTTTTTACAGGTGTTCTCCTGTATTTCTTTGAGGGAGTTATGTTCTTCTTAATTTCCTCTATCAGCATTGTGAGATGTGATTTTAGATCCAAATCTTGCTTTTCCGGTGTTTTGGGATATCCAGGACTTGCTGTGGTGAGTGTACTAGGTTCTAATGAAGCCAAGTCATCTTGTTTTCTATTGATAGAATTCTTGTGTTTGCTTTTCGCCATGTGTTGATCTCTGGTGTTAGATGTTCTTTCTGTCTCTGGCTGGAGCTTGTTCCTCTTGTGGATCTGTAAGCATATGTCAACACTTCTGGGAGATCAGCTCTCCTCTGGTAAAACCTGGGCACAGATGGCTGTTGATTAGTTGTCCCTCCTGAGTCTTGAGGTCAGAGCACACTCTGTAGATAGAATCTCCACTTGTGGGATAGGTGCAGAGAGGGCTGTGGATCTGTTGTCCCTCCTTGGTGTGGATGGAGGTTGAGAGGATCCTATCCTGGCTACTCTACTACTTGTGAGGCCTGTGCCTCCAGACTGGTCCCTCCTTAGTCACTGGAGAGAAAATGGCCTGAGTCCTTGGGTGAAAGCAGTCCCTGAAGGCAGGCTCTCCGTTTGCAGGGAAGGGGCTAAGAGGGCTGTGGATCCACTGCAGTCACTCCTAGGTGTGGATGGAGGTTGAGAGGATCCATCCAGGCTGCTCTTCCACTTGTGAGGCCTGAGCCTCCTCGCTGGTCCTGCCTTAGAAAGTCACTGGAGAGAAAATCCTCACCTGAGTTTTTGATCTTAGCCATTCTGACTGATGTGAGGTAGAATCTCAGGGTTGTTGTGATTTGCATTTCCCTAATGACTAAGGATATTGAACATTTCTTTAGGTGCTTCTCAGCCATTTGATATTCCTCAGCTGAGAATTCTTTGCTTAGCTCTGTACCCCATTTTTTAATAGGGTTATTTGGCTCTCTGGAGTCTAACTTCTTGAGTTCTTTATATATATTGGATATTAGCCCTCTATCGGATGTAGGATTGGTAAAGATCTTTTCCCAATTTGTTGGTTGCCGTTTTGTCCTGTTGACAGTGTCTTTTGCCTTACAGAAACCTTGCAATTTTATGAGGTGCCATTTGTCAATTCTTGATCGTAGAGCATAAGCAATTGGTGTTCTGTTCAGGAAATTTTTCCCTGTGCCCATGTGCTCGAGGCTCTTCCCCACTTTCTTTTCTATTAGTTTCAGTGTATCTGGTTTGATGTGGAGGTCCTTGATCAACTTGGACTTGAGCTTTGTACAAGGAGATAGGAATGGATCGATTTGCATTCTTCTACATGCTAACCACCAGTTGAGCCAGCATCATTTGTTGAAAATGCTGTCTTTTTTTCACTGGATGATTTTAGCTGCTTTCTCAAAGATCAAGTGACCATAAGTGGGTGGGTTCATTTCTGAGTCTTCAATTCTAATTCCATTAATCTACCTGCCAGTCACTGTACCAATACCAAGCAGTTTTTGTCACTATTGCTCTGTAGTATAGCTTAAGGACCAGGATGGTGATTCCACCAGAGGTTCTTTTATTGTTGAAAATAGTTTTCGCTATCCTAAGTTTTTTGTTATTCCAGATGAATTTGCAAATTGCTCTTTCCAATTCTGTGAAGAATTGATTTGGAATTTTGATGGGATTGCATTGAATCTGTAGATTGCTTTTGGCAAGATCTTCATTTTTATTATATTAATCCTGCTAATTCATGAACATGATAGATCTTTCCATCTTTTGAGATCTTCTATTTCATTCTTCAGAGTCTTGACGTTCTTGTCATACAGATCTTTCATTTGCTTGGTTAGAGGTACACCAGGGTATTTTATATTATTTTTGACTATTGTAGAGGGTGTTGTTTCCATAATTTTTTTCTCAGCCTTCTTATTCTTTGTGTAGAGGAAATCCACTGATTTGTTTGAGTTAATTTTATATCCACCTACTTTGCTGAAGTTATTAGGTTTAGGAGTACTCTGGTGGAATTTTTGGGGTCACATAAGTATACTATCATATCATCTGCAAATAGTGATATTTTCACTTCTTCTTTTCCATTTTGTATCCCTTAGGTCTCCTTTTGTTGTCAAATTGCTCCAGCTAGCATTTTGAGTTCTATATTGAATTGGTAGGGAGAGAGTGGGCAGCCTTGTCTAGCCCCTGATTTTAGTAGGATTGAAAGCATGTGTTCGTATAAACTAAATGCTGTAATTACTTGTATAACATTAGTCATTAATGAAGGGTAGGGGACATGCAGAGAGGATCCTTGTGAGGAAGGACCTCGGAAGAAAGGGTGGTGATGTAAGTTGAGTAAACAAATAAATTAATGGCAAAACATTGGTCATTTATATGTAAATTAGAGATTTGTGGGTTTAGATTTTTTTTTTTCTTAAGGAGCTCAGGCTTCCTTAATCCGGGACAAGAATTTGATCACTGAATTATAGCCCTAGCCTTTTGGAATATGTTTCATTACTAAAATTATACTTAATTTGTAGCATATGAGCTTGGACTGTTAAATTATCTTGGGTTCATTTAAGAGTCACCACTATTGACTTTCTTCACGTATCTAGAAATACTTGTGGAGTCTTGAGTTTATTGATCACATTGTTAAAGGAAAACAGTGCACGGAGTGCAGTCCCTTCGTAGCTTTGATCATAGGTAATTCTGTATCTTCCTTGAGAGCCTCATTATGTCTATCTGTACAGTGGATGCCTTTGCAATATCCAACATGAGTAGAGAAATGGTGTTTTCAAACAGTGTTTGTCAAAGATGTCACCATTCTTGTTTTAGTCAACCATCTTTAATGTTCAATATACTATAATCATGTTCCTGATTTCAAGGAGCATTGGCTATCTCCTGCAACAACCCTAATATAATGAATGTAGCCATTAATAGGAAAGAGTAGTGTAGTATTTTGGAATGTGGAGGAGAGTGACCGAGTAATTAAAATATCACATAAAATGTGATAATTTTAACATTGTTAAGTAGAGAAGCACAAAACTAGCTCACACTTCTGGTTCATTGAGTTCTTTTTACTAATTTAAAGTTTGTGACTATTTAAATTCATTTTCTTTAGGTATCATCTACCAGTTCATGTGATTGGCCACCATGCTGTGAGTCCTTACTCAATAGTTTTGCCATTATCTACTGAATGTTTGGCCCTGAAGCCTGTGTCAGATATGCTGAGAATAGCTTGGAACCTGGCATGGTATCATGGGAGTGATAATTTATTGAAACAAATGACCTCTGAAGCTAAAATTCAGGAGTAAGTAGTTATACTAAGATAAAATCACAGATAAATTTCATGGATTTAATTGGTGTTCAGAAGTTCTTTAGGTTAAAAGGTTTTTGGGTTTTTTTGTTTTGTTTTTGTTTTTTGTTTTGTTTTTTTTTTTCCAGACAGGGTTTCTCTGTATAGCCCTGGCTGTCCTGGAACTTACTCTGTAGACCAGGCTGGCCTCGAACTCAGAAATCCACCTGCCTTTGCCTCCCAAGTGCTGGGATAAAAGGCATGTGCCACCACTGCTGGAGGTTAAAAGGTTTTTTAATGTGATATTATCAAATCATTCTAATTAAAGATTAAATTAACTAGGTATGTCTTTATTAAAAAATTAACATAAAGCTATTTAAACTAGAAAGAAGTTGTATTCTATGCTGTCTTAGAAACTGCTAGTGTTTATCAGTTAATAGTTGTAAATCACTTGGAAAGAGTAAAGCTCAATGTGTATCCAAGAATATTCTTACTTCTAGATGTGCTAATTGGATCCCCTGAGTAATAATATATTAGTGTGTCATTGATAAGAACGGAAAGTTGGTATCTACAGTTGGGATGCTAATGTAAAACTATGCTATTGATATGTTGGTATTCTTTAACTATAAGTTAACCTTTATTGAAAAGCACGTGAAGCCAAACAGAATTTTTAAGAGGCTTATGATAGAAATAAGTGTGAGTTTATCTTTTTTCTCTTTTTATGCTTAGATTTTTAGATACACTGCAGCTGTCCACAGAAGATATTCTTACACTGAAGATCACATACACGGATAGTGGGCTGAAGGACTGCCTTCAGTCCATCGTTCAGGCTGGAGGCCACAGGGATGTGAGGGCTGCTGTTACCAGGATGAGTTTTTATCTTTTGAATGACAAGCTGTCTTTGAAGGATGATATTGGTCCATGTGGAGTTACTTTAAAATGCTTGGCCTGGCACACTGTGCTGAGCAGGTTAGTGTACACTTAAGGCTGCCAGTTTGAACCTGTTTAGGGTCATCCTCAAACTTTTGTAGAGAAGAGTATATATTTGTACAGTGGCTATCATGAGAGAAATGCTTTAGACAGAAAGAAAAACTAAACTTCAGGGTAGTCTGCTACGTGTGAAAAATAATAACAAAAGAGAACAACTTGACCTCAGTTTGAGCATTTCTGAACAAACTTTTTTTATAATAAGGATACAACATGACTGAAGCATCCTGAATATTTATTCTTATCCATATTTTAAATGAATGGAGCCATAGTAGGCTGACAAATAGGTTTGGTGCACTTGCTACTGGCTGTTTTAGTTTGCCTATATTTTCTCCTCAAATAAATGATTTCAGTTTTCTTTCTGTTCAAATTTCATAGAGTTAATGGCCATGTGGCTGTCTTTTGATAGTTATTGGAAAGATTCTACCTTGTAACTTTCAGATATTGAACTGGTAACAAATGGCTCCATTTGAAACAAGACTGAGAAGCCCTCCCTGCAAGCAATATTTCATTTTATTTTTCCCATGAATAGTGTAATTGTGTAACTTTCTGAATAGGCAGAGCATATAATTTTCAAAATGTTAGGTCATATGAGTTTTTGAATTTGAAATTCTTTAGTTTATTGTCAAGAGTTGTAGTAGAAGGAAGCCTCTCTAGTGGGATGCTGAGCCAGCTTGTGAGATGGTGCTGTCATGAATAATGGATTTTTCCAATTAATTATATAAAATTATTATGCAGTATAATTTTATATATTGTTAATTTATGAATTAAATTATATGAAAAGTAAAAGCAGGAAACATGAAAACTGTCACTTTTAAATTGCTTTACATTTTACTATTGTCTGTACTCTTGTGTTTATTTATAATGGATCTTTTATGGAACACTGTAGTATCATGTGATACTGGTATAATTTTTCATAGCTCCTTAGTAAATTGTAGCTAGAAATAGGCCACAGTAAGGATATTATACTATGTAAATTGGCAAACACAGCACATTAGTACTCTGTTTTATCAGGCTACTCCTTTATATATGCCAACTAAAGCATGTGCAAATTTTGTAGTTTCAATTATCTTGATATATTCTATTTGTCAAAAAATTAAAGAGCAAAAGCCATTAATATATCTTGATGTAATTATATATAGTAGGTTTTCTTTTGCACATTAAAACTGTAATTGCATGCTATAGCACATTTAAGCAAAGGCTATTTAATAAGTTTGTATCAATGGAAGCCTCCAGGGGAGTTCAAACTGAATAGTAGCAGAAACTATGTGAGAGTCACATTTTTTAGGATGACATTTTCCACATACAAGGACAGAATTGTGTATGTGTGTTCCATAGGTATGCAACTGCTACATCTATGCATTAAACCAACTATAGATTGAAAGTAATAAAAACAAAATTGGCTGGTCAGATGGTTCAGTGCTTCTCTTGCAAATAACCCTCCTTATTTCCCAGCACCCACATTGGGTGGCTCAAAATTGGCTAACATTTCATTTCTGGAGATTCCATCTCTCATCAATCCTCCTTAGGCACTTGCACGTAGTGTGCATATCTATGCATATATACATATATATAATCAATTCCCACAAAAGAAGCACCTGTGATGAAAAGATGTTTTTTCATGTCATTGTTTCCTAAACAATACAGTATAACAACTATATGATAATATTTACATTGAATTGGGTAGTCAGAGTAATGTGCCAATTTAATGCTTGTGAGAGGATATGTATAAGTTATATGTAAATATAATGCTGTGCTTTAGAAAGAACTTGAATAACTGCAACTTCAAATTTTTGTTTAGGAGCCAAAAAACTATTGAGCCATATCTTTTTCTGAATTTTCTCATTTTAAAAATGAAGGTATTGAGGTTTTAGAAATGTTTGTAAAACTGGTAAAAGGCCAGTGGGTAGTGGATGATGTGTGACCCAGTTCTTGTTACTGCTACTCCAGCAACAATTTGATAAAGCTCCTTTGGGCGTTTTAAATAAATCATTTCCAATGTTGAACCTCATCTCTCTTCCCAATTGCCTTTAAAAAGTGATTTTCTGAGATCCCTTCCCCCCACAGAAATTTCCATGTCTTACAAATTTTAGCTCTTTTATACCAATGTTTGTTTAAAAATCTTAGTTGCTTTGGCTTCTGTAATTCTGAACTTAAGAAGTGATTCTTCCTAAGGCTCTTTCAGCCTGTTGCAAAATCTAGTTAATTTCTTTGCAAGATTGGTGTGTCCATCCTTCCTTCCTCCCTCCCTCCCTTCCTTATTTTTGCACCCTGATTTTCTTAATTTGTCAGATTTGTATTTGAAGTTACAATTCATATTAGTGAAGCCTGATACTGCCAGCTTGAAAATACACAGGTAGAAGGAATGTTTTTGGCTCTGGCATCTCCTTTAGCATTTTTTTCTGAAGTTTCTTGTTTTATTTTGGGTAAACCTAGAGCTCTGTACATGGTAGGCAAGTGCAGACTTTTTGCATTTTTCTCTTGGTGACTTAGTTGTCACTTCATTCTCTTTCACCATCACATATTTCCTCCACTGTGCTGGGGATTATGGGAGGCAAATGCCCTGTTCCCTTCATCTGTGCATCTCATAGCATCTCGACTCTTATCTTAGAAAATAATTTGCTTGTGTTGACCGTACATAGTTGATGAACAGTGATGTTTGCACTTTGAAGAGCTAGGAACCATGATTACTGTCTTTTTCTAAAATATAGGTTTTTACAAGTACTTCCTGCTTGCACTGAAGATGAGAAACTGCTAATAGATATCATACATTTTTTGAATAAGTTAATAAAGGTACAAAGAAAAAACCCATCAATAGAACTTTTAAACTGGATTCTGGAATTACTTCTTAGGCATGTAAGTATATTAAAAGAATTCAAATTTTTGGTTTCAGAAGGAATCTACTTTGAAAAATCACTTATTGGAAGGGATAATGTGTATGTAGCATATGATAAGTAAATTTTGAATGAGTATTGTGGTGAGTGCTTATTGTAGTGTGGCCTTCTTGACATGATTGATTCTGTTTATTTAATGTACCTTCCATACAGTGCCTAGGACCATTAATCTTTGTGTTTAATCCAGTTTTGTTTGTGAGCTTTTGCTGTATTTAGATTTTTTATTGTTAGTGAGTTTTAAAACAAAATTAGGTATTTTAGAGAATTTCATACAATGTTTGTATTATATTTTCCCCTCCCTTTACCATCACCAGATCTATCTATGTTCTCTTATCCACCCACTGTCAGACTTTCTTTCTCTTAAAAAACACTTAAACCCAAACAAAGCAGCAAAATAAAGTTTAGGTGTGTGCATGCCACACAGGAGTGTGTGTACAGGAGTGCTCACCCTCCCTGTATATGCGCACACACACACACACACACACACACCACCCACATGGAGTCCTATTTGTGTTGGCCAGTATCCTTGAGCAAGGGGGGGTGGCCTGAACTGTGGTTGATACACCCATTGTCTTCCCATTGTAAAAAACTAATTTCTCTTCTTCTAGCAGCTAACAATTGCAGATAGTTTCTGGATAGGGGTGAGACTCTGTGCCTACTTCTCCTTGTTCCTGAGATATTGTTTATCTTGTGTTTGTACAGGTCTTGAGAGTGCTGCTGTAGTCTTTTTGGGCTCATAAATACATCAACTATGTTGTCTAGAAAACATTCTTTTCTTAAAGCCTTCTACCACTTCAGGCTTTTACAACTTTTTGTCTTCTCTTCTACATAGATACCTGAGCCTTGAGGGGGAAGGGTATGATACAGCATTCCATTTAAGAGCTGTTTTCTCCCAAAGTCTCTTACTTTCTGTGCATTGTGCTTTGTCCAGTTCTGGGTCTTGATGTTTATTACCATCTACTTAAAGAAACTTCTCTGATGGGAGTTGAGCAATGCAATGATCTGTGAGCATAGCAGTATGTCATTAGGAGTCATTTTATTGCTTTGTGCATTGATCAAAATAATAGTAATCATAGAGTTTCCCATAGGCCCTATGACTAATCTAGTGTCATGTATGGATTCAGTTTCATGAGCAAGCCTATAACCCAGTTTTTAAAAAAAGTGGTTGAATATTCCTATAACATTTGCATCAGTCTTGTACTGGTGGGTATATGGCAGGTGACCATTGTAAACTGGAAGAATCATAGCTGACTGAGATTGATAATTACATTTTAATAGCACCTTCCAGAACTATGAATGCTAGTTAGTAGTGGTGAAGCTTCTAGGTGAGCTGAACACTATTTTTCCATGTTCTATGACATTAGTATTTAGTGTCTTCAGCAATATTGTTGCTTTTAGGTTGTGAAGGGTAAAGGGAAAAATCAAGAGGTAGGTAATTGACTTAGTCAATATTCTATTGCAGTGAAGACACACTGTGATAGAGGAGAGCATTTAATTTGAGTTTGTTTACAGTTTAGGCATGATGGGAGCATGGCAACATGCAGACAGACATCATAGAGCTGGAGAAGTAGTTTAGTGTTCTACATCTAGTTCCGAAGGCAGTAGGATTGACTGGGCCTAGCTTGGGTTTTTGACACCTCAAAGGCCATCTCTAGAGACACACTTCCTATAAGGCCACACCTATCCCAACGAGGTCACACTTCCTAATCCTTCTTAAGTAATGTCACTCCCTGAAGACTAAGCATTCAAATATGTGAATGAGTCTCTGGGAGTCATTCGCATTCAAACTACCACAGTAATGAAGCCTGAAGGAAGCTTGAAGGTGAAATGGAGAACTGGGTGAATGGTACCCAGTCTTTACTAAAGGATTGCTAAAGGATTTACCTGTCCAGTCTTTACAAGTCTTATATTTAGTTGAATGTTTCTAAGAAACTTGCTAAAAGCACTAAAAGCTAGTTCACTATATAGTTCTCGTGGTTATGTTCATCTGTGTATTTATTTCTATGAACATAGTGAAGATAAACCTTTTCAAAAATAAGAATAAGTATACAGGAATTAGAAAAAGTCTGACCTGTTATAGAAGATGGTAGACTTTATAAATAAGGCAATTATCTATTATATTTTGACATATTTGCAAAATTTATAAGAATACTAAGTTCTGTATCTCAAAACTTGGAAATTCTAATTGATAGGAATGTTTGTATACAACTTAAGTGTTTATTATCTTAAGTATCTTCTTTAATGTAAGCCAATGAAACTAGGCTGTTTTATTCATATTGAAATGCCAACATCTATAATAATATTGCCCATGAACATTTATTAACTCAAAAACCACATATAATGTTAAATTCATAAGTGGTGTACCAATAATAAAATGGTCACTGTAAAGTGTGTTCAGAGGTACATGTGCAAATATATTTATAAACTAATTATCTAGAATTGTTGCTGTGCTATGTTGTAGTTTTGTATGTGTGTGTGTATTTTGAGGTTCTTTTTTGTTGGTGTTGTTTTGTAAATAACTTATATTTAGTGAGTTAGAGATGTTTATATACTTGAGGCATTTTCAATTTTATTTTCTATGAATTGTTCCATAATTGGCTGCCTGACTTCTTTCCTTTCTTCCTTCCCTCCCTCCCTTCCTTCCTTCCTTCCTTCCTTCCTTCCTTCCTTCCTTCCACTCATTCATAGAAGAACTCTTCATAAATTAGTCCTTTATCTGTGGTGTGAATTACATATACTTTTGTTATGGTTTGTCATTTATTGTTTAATTGATATAAATGCTTCATCTGGTCAAGGAATACTAACAGGATGTAAAAGACAAATCCATTAGTTTTCTGAGAGTAGACCAGGAACTTTCTCCTTTGAAATTTTTGCCTTGGGCTTTATTGCCATTTTATTTATTATGAGGAGCATATTTTTGGGAATATATTTTCTTATTCATCTGTATCTTAATATTTTATTAATTTTATCTATTTTATTTTATTACTTTATCAATATAGAACTGGCTAGCAAGAGCTGATTCAGATTTTTATCAGAATGATTTTTTTTAATGTTAATTTATAAATGTAGGGCTGTAATTTTTCTTTCTTTTGAGGCGGCTAGGCAGAACTACTTTTTTTGTTGTTGTTGACTTTCCTGTAACATGTCCTGGTGCCATAGTTTACTGAAAGCATTGCACAGCCTGCAATCACAGATGTGATGACTGTGGTGAAAAAAGATAGTGAACCATCACTGTACAAATATTTGGCTTTTTTGAGGTCAGCAGTGATGGAATGAAGGCTGCAATAGTTTCAAATGAAGGTTGAATACCGATATGAAAAGACAAAAGCTTGAGGTATGAGAGAGTGAATATTTGTGATCAGGACACATTAACACAGCCATCCTCCCAGTTCCCTTTTGTGCTTGTCTTGTGCTTTGGGCTTGTCTTGTGCTTTGGAAGATACTGTTGTAGTTCACTAGATCTGAATGACAACATGTGCATTGAAGATACAAAGGGAGAAAAGTCTCAGCCAGCGGAAACGGCTCACTAGTAGGATTGAGAGTCTTTGGACAAGTCTTACTTCTAGATAAATACCTAGTAGCCATATAGCAATGAGTAGTTTCTGTTTAATTTTTACTTGTATATCAGTTCTACATAATTTTTACTTGTATAAATTAATTTTTACTTGTTTCCTGATTGTGAAGTATAGACATTTGAGAATCTTAGTGTAAATAGTGTGTTCATTCCATCACTACTTATGGGAGTCAGTTGACATACAACTGCCTTACCCTTTGGGCTATCTATGCTATTGAAAATATATTGGTTTTTTAAAAATAATAATATAAGTGTATGTCCTGAGTCTTTCCCTCATGGGAGAAAAATGGATTTGTAGCTATGTTTTAGATAATTTTGATTGTCCCATGTGTATTTTTTTTTTGCTCAATATAAATAAAACACTTGGCAAAAGTACTGCTTAGATATAAAGCATAGTAATATAAATTAAAACCATGACAGCCCTCCCCAGTTCTATCTGAAAGTTTCCACTGATAATTGTTTTTAGATTTACATATTTGATTAATATATTCTCAGCATACTCTATAATATAAATGATTTAACGATTGTCTTTTTTTTCACTAAATACAATGTAGGCATATTTAAGTTGAATTCTTTTACATGAAGGCTTTTATAAGAGCAGTAGCTACATTTCGATGTGATTACTTTCTATGCTCTTATAAGCACTAGTGATGTGATACAATGCTAAGAATGGAGTGTTAATTAGATTTGAAGTATAATGCCTCTAGCTCTGCATATGTAGGATTTATCCTTTTTCTCTTTTGATATCCTATCTGTAAGACAGATGTGAAAAGAGAAATCTTATAGTTACTCAGAAAGTTCAATTGAATCTTGTCTTCTCCCTCTTTAGCATAGGCTCTGACCCCAAGATAATTGATGCACAATATGTCTATCAGTGCTTGCTAATACCTTATAATGCTTTCTACTCTTAGTATTATTAGAAATAGTCCTTTTAAATACCTAAATACCTGCAGGCACAGTTTTTTAGTTGGTAAACAGGACATATTTTACAAAGTAGAAGTTTGATTCACTTCTTAATCTATCATATTGCCAATATTAACCTCAACATTGAATTATATACTTTAGAACTTTTTATATCCTACTTAGTCAGTAATTTTAGGGGAGGCAGGGTAAGGGCAATATGGCAATATATCAAAAGGTTTAAAACTATAACAATGTATTGTCTTAGTAATTTCATGGTTTACAGTTTTTATGAGTCATAATCATACATGTACACAGTCTTTATTGCAGCTCAGGGAAACCATAAACCACTGAGAAGCCATGCATAGTATTGTATGTAAGTCCTTATGCACAAAGAACAGTCAGATATGAGAACAAGGTGGAAAGAAGAGTAAGGAAGTGTTGAGTAGTGTGTCTCTCACTTGGTGTCGGCTTTGTGTAAAGCACATGATGTAATTCTGTTTATATTTCTAGTGACAGAGACAAAAACAAGAGTATGGAGCTGAATGTGCTTCCCTTCCAGATTTCTTGTCGTACCTGTTTCCTTCAGTTCTTCATAATGGATACACTTTGTTCTTGTCGTCGTAATACATTAAGACTGTGTTGAATTTAGAATGTCTTTATGAATACAGTTAAAGCCCAGGGCGACCAGTTTTGCTAGTTAGATAATAACACAACAACAAAACCTTTTATAGGAAGCAACTCATATCAGAGAATAAGTATATTTTAAAAATGTTTTTGTTTCTAGAATCCAAACCCACTATTAGACCTGCTGGTTCTGACAGAGTCACATGCCCGAGATGAAACAGATGACGTCCAGACTGCTGTCAGACAGCAACTCCAGAAAGAACTGATTAGTCTTCTCAATTCCTTGTTGCTGGTTTTCATGACAGTCTCTGACAGGTACCATTTTTACTGTTTACTCTTTGAGTATGTTTATAAGTTGACTTCTTAGTTCTATAAAATTAAGAGGTTAAAAACTATTCATCAGGTAGGTTCAATCTTTTTGTGTTTCTAGTAGAACCTGGTTGTCATTTTTTTTTAATCTTCTTTAATACACTAGACATGAATGTATATGTGTTGGAGGAAAAATAATACATTTTCCTCTGTTCTCATACTATGATCAACACAGAATTTTTTTCACACTATGGTCAACACAGAGGACTTTTGACTCTTAGATGTGGCTTTTCTTCTTACCAAGAAACAAATAGTTCTCTTTACCAGTAAATAACAGTTAGGTTTATTCTCTTTACCAGTAAATAACAGTTAGGTTTGTCTAATTAAGTTTAATATGACACACTATCCAAAAATTCCATCTGTTTCACAGGTTGAAGTCAGCCTTAAGAATGTCCTTATTTTCACCTTTGATGATCAATGGCAGGTTCAAGTTGTGCTGCCTGTGTTCTGGCACACCAGTTATTACCTAGAATATCAGCCATCTTGTTTAGGGATTACTTAGTTCATATGAATAGCTAAGAGAATTTGTGAATGTATTTAGATTTACAGGTTTATTAAAAGGTTATGATAAAACTTATAGATGGAGGGTACTCAAGGAAAACTGGAGGAGTGAAATATGTAGTTTTCATGCCGTCCCTGGAGGTCTCACCCTTCATGTTCAGCTATTCACAAAGCTCTCTAGACATAGCCCTTTTGATTTTTGTGGAGAATTGATATGTCTGATTGCTAATGATTAAGTAGGAAACCTAGCAATGCAAATGTGTTATAATATTCTTACCCTTTCTATAAAGTATTCCTTCTTGCAGGGTAGAAGGCTGGAAGCTTTAGAAAGAGAAGTCTTGTGATCTATGATCTACTGTCAGGCAAGAGTAGGTCAGAGAATATCTTCATTGATTTTGAAACTTGGTCCCACTGTCTAGGCTGATCTGAAATTCCCTGGGATCAGGCAGTCGCCTTCTTCAGCTTCTCAAACAGTGGTGATTTTTTTCTTGTTTGTATCTCTAAGATGGAAAAGAAGGAGAAGGTTCACATTTCCATCACTCGCCTTTGGGAGGAAAAATACTGGTTTCTTTTACTGTCTTGGGGAGTGTATTGTGAGCAAGGAATCTTAGCTAAAAAATACCTAAAAACTAAAATTCTTCTCAAGCCCTGTATGCCCCCTACATCTCAAGACATGTGTGCAGCCAGCATGTCAGACTATATGTGCATTCTACATTTCAAGCTTAAGTGCAACTTACATATCAAGGCATATATGTACCCTACATCTCTATGCATGGTGAACACACATAGTAGTTTTTTATCTAAAGTTCTCGTTCTTTCTTAAGTTCCTATATACCTATCAGAATAATTATACCTATTTTTATAACTATGATTATTTTTATGTGTGATTTTTCAAATGTATATTTATAGTTTTGAATTCTTAAAAAAAATTAAAAATTAAGATAAAAGTTAAAATAAATTCAACCATTTTAAGTATGTATTTGAGTCTTCAAGATGGCTTCTAGGGTAAAGGTGATTGGCTATCTAAACCAAAGACAATCTGACTTTGATCCCTGGTTCCCATGGTAGAAAGAGAGAACTGAAAGTTACCCTCTGACCAATACATGTCTGCTATGGTATGTATGTGCTGGTACCCAAACATAATACACACATACAGCATACCATGCACACACATAAACACCAGTCACCAACAGTTCACATACACATATGCATACACACAAGGAGAGAGCTGAAAGTTAAAGTTATCCTCTGACCAACACATGTGTGCTATCATATGCATGTGCTGTTACCTATACACAACACACACACACTCACACTCACACACTCACACATACATACACGGAGCAAACAAGCATATGACAAATGCATCACAGCAATAATAATATGACAATAACAACACAGAGTTCACATTTGAGTGATTTTTATTATCTTCAGATATTGGGCAGCTGTCACTACTATCTAAATATAGAATATTACATGTATATAGTCTTTGTGCATTTTTGTTTAAATTAATTACTAATATATTTCTTTTTATATTAAACATAACTATTTGTTCAGTTTCCCCTTTAACTCATTCTAGTTTGTACAAAACAACAGAGTTGCATATTGATCTTGGGTTCTATAATTTTAATAAATGTACTTATTAGTTCAAATAGTTCGTACATAACATGTAATCTATAAATAGTGATCACTTTTTTCCAACTTACATGACATTTCTTTTTTATGTGTATTTATTATTTTAAAAACTTTTTTTAGTTCATGAAGATTTCATATGACATGTTTTGATTACATTTACTTCCCTTCCTCAAGTCCCCCCTTTTCTCTACCTTTCCAACTTTGTGAACTCTAGCTTTTTGAAAACTCTTCAAGACTAGTCTGTGCTGCCTAAATATTCCTGGATGTATTCCACTGAAGCACAGTCAAGTTACCAGGGCTACACTTTTAGAGAAAATTGCTAATTCCCAGTAGCTAACTATGACTAATGTCTCCATGGCTATGAGTGGGATTGTATGCACCACTTCTCTCTCCATGAGACATGCTGTTATAAAAACAGTGTAAGTTAATATGTGCATATGTTAGAAGACAGTGTTTCTTGTAATCATGTACTATTTCTGGTTCTGTCACTCTACCTGTACTCTCTTTGTTAATGATCCATCAGTCTTGGTAGGAGGTCATGCAATATATGTGTCCCCTTTTGGGGGTGCACACTCTGCAGTCTCGTATCTGCATCTTGGATGTAAATTTCTGGGTTAATCACTATTTACTGCAAATAGAGGTTTCTTAGATGAGGGTTGTAAGACACATTGGATTCATTTTTTGATCTTTGGGAGTCAATTTAATATTATGTCCATTTAGCTTAATAATAGGAAAGAGTCTCCACTAGAGCTTATGACCTGTCTATCCAATAATGGTGTTAGGTATGGATTCCATCTTGGTGAGCAGGACTTATATTCAGCAAAGGACCAGGATGCAAAATTAACACAAATAAATTAGTAGCTTTCCTATATATAAATGACATATTCAGAAAGAAATCAGAGTAAAAAGACTATTCACAATAGTCTCAAAAAAATTACTGTGGAATAAATCTACCCAAGGAAGTAAAAACACTTATACAATGAAAACTTTTAAGATACAAAAAAGGAAATTGAAGAAGATATCAGAAGATGAAAAGACGTACCATGTCTTTGTGAAAATGGACATCCTACCAAAAGCAATCTATAGACTCAATGTTATCCTATCAAAATTCCAATGCAGTTCTTCAAATAAATGAATAAAAGCATAAAAATTAAGAAAAGAGTCCCTGAGCAGTGGAGTATCATTGAAGACCTATATATAAATCCACACACACCTCTAGCCACCTGATTTTTGAAAAGAAGCCAGCAATACACATCAAAGAAAAAACAGCATCTTTAGCAAATTTTACTGATCAAACTGATTTCTACTTGTAGAAGATTGAAACTAGATCTTCATTTGTTACTCTACACAAAACTCAACTCAAAATGGATCAAGGACCCCACCATAGACCTACAACCCCAAGTCTGATAAAATATGGAATATACTAAGTGGCAAAAGAAAGAGACTTTTTCAACAAGACTTTTATAGTGTAGGCATTGAGACCATCAATTAGTAAATGGGATATCATGAAACTAAAATGGTTTCATTAGTAAAGAACATCATGGTTGAGGTAAAGAGTACCTTGTAGAATAGGAAAAAAATCTTTACCTGTTATGCCTCTGACAAAAGGATATAAAGATCTCATAAAAGTAAACATCAAGGAGATAATCCAATTTAAAAATGAAACACAGAATTAAAAAGACAATCCTCAATAGAAGAAACACTTTAAAAAGTTTAACATTCTTAGCAATCTGGGAAATGCAAAGTTCTTAATTCTTTGAGACTTCACACACTGTATGTTGGTCATACTTAATCCCCTCCTCCAATTCTCAATTCCTCCCGGGAGTGTACTTGACATACCACATTATCACAGCATTCTGACAGGGATGAGATATAATCTCAACATATTTTTATTCAAATTTCTGTGACTAAGGATGCTGAACATTTTTTTCACGTTTTTATTGGCCATCATATGTTGTCTATCATATTGACCACTACTTTCATTTGAAAATTGTGTGTTCATCTTAATTATCTATTTATTGATTTGTCTTTTTGGTTATTTTTAATTTTTTAGCTTTTTTATATATTCTAGAAGTTATCTACTGCTGGATTAATGTTTGGAAAGTTTTCTTTCATTCTGCAGGCTGTCTCTTCACATATATTGCTAGTATTTGTTATTTTCTGTACAGAAGTGTTTTAATTAGAATCAGTTCCATTTTGTCAGTTTTTGCTCTTGTTTTCATTGAGCAGATGATCAACTTTCAGATTCATTTCACTGCAGTCAGAAGGGTTGAAATGTTCCTTCTATGTTTTCCTCCAGCAGTTTCAAAATTTCAGCTCTAAATTAAAATAATTTATTCATTTTGATTTTGTACAAAGTGAGAGAGATGAATCTAATTTCATTCTTATAATGTGGAATCTGGTGTTCCAGCATGTATCAAAGGGCCCTGTCTTCCTAGTGAGGTTTTGGTTCCTTTGTCAAGAGTAAGTTGGTACAGCTGCTTGGGGTTGTTTTCCACAACTTCTATTCCATTGGCCCACATGTCCATTTTTATGCAAATACAATGTTATTTTTTGATTGATTGTTTTTGTTTTTTTCCCATAGTCCTATGCATAATTGGAAGTCAGATATTATGCCATTAAAATTTTTGTTTAAAGATTTCTTTATTTATTCGGGAGTATTTTTTTGTACCTCCTCCCCAAACCCCTGTCTTCACAAGGATGTCTCCACCTCCCATCCCCCAACCCAACCAGACCTCTAAACTCCCTGGGGCCTCCAATCTCTTGAGGGTTAGGTGCATCTTCTCTGACTGAACCCAGACCCAACAGTCCTCTTCTGTATATGTGTTGGGGGTCTCATAACAGTTGGTGTATGCTGCCCAACAGTCCTCTTCTGTATATGTGTTGGGGGTCTCATAACAGTTGGTGTATGCTGCCTGGTTGGTGTTCTACTATCTGAGAGATCTCGGGGTCCAGGTTAATTGACACTGCTGGTCCTCCTACAGGGTCACCCTCCTCCACAGCTTCTTCCAGCTTTCCCGATTTCAGCCACCAGGGTCAGCAGCTTCTGCCCATTGGTTGGGTTCAAATATCTGCATCTGACTCTTTCTATTTACATGTGAGTTTTAGGAGATTTTTTTCTATGTCTCTGAAGAATGTCATTAAAATTTTGATGGAAATTTCTATTTTTTTCTTTACTCCTGTTTTATAGTTTACATATTTTTAAGAATTCCGTTCCATGTAGATTATCTTATTTGCTGATCTTTAAGTACTTTCTGATTTCCCCAGTGACTTCTTTGACTCTTTGATTGTAGCAGAATTTCTTGTTTAAAATATACACTATTTGTGATTTTTTTTTTTTTTTTACTTTTTTCTTTCCATTTATTGATTGTTTTGTAGCGGATTTATCGGCAATCATCTCAGCTCCCTGCCTTTCCTTTTGAGCTTTTAATCTGATGTATCTTTTACTCAATTTCTTACTTATTTTTAATCAGAGGCAAGAACTCTTGCCTAAATGTGCTTCTCTTTCTGTTTTTCTAAATGAATCTTCAAAGTACATTTATTTCTTTAAAATGCAATGCCACACATTTATGCTGGGAAGTACAGCAATAAAGACAGCTGGAGGAAGTAGAGCAAGCATGAATGAAGAATGTGAAGCCACACCACACAGGCCCAGATATCTGAACATATTCCTTTAGGGTCAGAGTCACCACATGGAAAAGGTCTAGTCATCTTAAGAAAGGGAGCAAGTAGATACAAAGTCACAAGTACAGACTGAACATTATTTTGTTTAAAAATTAGTAACACAAAGAACTTACTAAAGCTAAACCTATTTATATGTTATATAACTAAAGCTAAAGTTATTTATATAAGTTCACAGTCCTACCACAAAGCAATCTAATACAATTTAAAATCTTTCTATCTTTTTTTTTTTTTTTAAAGTCGAACCTTCTCTTCATCCTCCTCTTGCCTCCCACATAACCACCACTCTGGGTAGTTCAGATGATTATCCAAGAGTAGCAATATAATATCCAGTGTTTTCTTCAATGAGATAAGTATTGGCAAAGAGCACATCTACCAGAATGAATTTACTCCACTATGAGGATTCTGTTATTGAAAAAAAAATTCTTAGCTGAGCGGTGGTGGTGCACGCCTTTAATCCCAGTACTTGGGAGGCAGAGACAGGTGGATTTCTGATTTCGAGGCCAGCCTGGTCTACAGAGTGAGTTCCAGGGTAGCCAGAGCTACACAGAGAAACCCTGTAAAAAAAAAAAAAAAAAAAAAAAAAAATTTTTATTTGAAAATAATCAGTTTAAGTGTAAATGAGTCTTTAACAAAAGAAGTGTTATGAAAACACTTCATTTTTCACTGTATTACTTTTTTCTTCATGTTAATGTTATTAGTTATACTGTTGGGTTTAAACTTTATAGTCATAAAAAGCAACTAGGAAAAAGGAAAATATATAAAGCAATTTTAAAGTTAAAGTTGCAATAAGCATAATCATGTCTTAGGAAGGTGACATAAAAATTCCTTGGGATAAACTTGTTTCTCATTGGAGAAAAACAGTGGCTATTATATTGCTAATCTCCAAGGAAATCACCTGTACCAGGGTAGTGGTTATGTGAGGGAAGGGGAGGAGGAAGAGAAAGAGGTTTGAATGCTTGAAAAAAAAAAAAGGTAGGAACATTTTAAATTGTATTAGATTGCTTGTGGTTTACCTGTGAGGAAGTAAACTTATATAAATAATTTTTGGCGTTAGTGTAAGTTTTTTTTTTTTTTTGTGTGTGCTTCTAAAGTGCTTTAACAATCAGCCAGTGGAAATATGTAAAATAATGATTTTAGAAGACCTATCTGATGGAATAAATAATGATGCAGTCAAAGTTGTCAGATTTAGAGTCTTATAATCAGTAGTAATGAAAAATTTCTGGCTTTATTCAGGTATTTATGACTAACATGTGAATCCATGCCTAGGTATTTAATTTTAGAAATTTTTTCTTTAATAAAATAAATGTTCCTTTTATTACTGTTTTGCTTATATGTTTAGATTTTTAGGGAGAAAGGTGAATTTTAATTACAGGAAAACTTTCATAATAGTGAGTGATTTAAGTATAGTATTAAAATATGCAAGCTAAAGCTACTTGAAATATGTACTTTTTTATTTCAGCTTTCTGCTTCATTACAGGGTGGTAATGGCGCTATCTATTTACATATATTTTCAATGTAACAATGTATTTGTTGCTTATTTTATTTATTGACTTACCTTTGTTGATATTCTTTCTATGCTCTTTATGAAAAATCTTATGTTGAGAAGAAATATTTTCTGTCATCTTTTCTAACTCATACATTTCTAATGCATTGCACCATCAGAAACATCCTCAGCTGCTAAGAGAGTACCTGAGCACTCACTGTTGTATTTTACTCTTTTTCCACAAATAGGAAATGCTTGGAACTGTTTTCCGTTTTCCAAACACAGCTGTCTCTGAAGCTACTCCAGTGCCTCAGAGTCACAGATGCTCCCCATTTCTATGGCTTACCTTCACTGGAGCGGACCTTAGCAGGGATGGCTCACCTCACTTCTTTCCCTGGGTGGAGTGCACACTCTCCTCTTTCAAAGCCACTTGAGATTTGTGGGAAGTACTTGTCAGGTCTCCTGGAGGTAAGTGAGAGTGACAACTCTAACATCTAGCCACTGATTATTGGTCATTTGTATTTCCATACCAGGAACAAATGCAGTATATATTGTTATATTTAACACAGATTATAGTACAGTATATGTTATAATGTACCCAGAAAATACACAAAGTTAAACAATAGCCCAGTGTGTGATTATATAACTAAAACCCTCATGATTGCCCTCAATTCTTGAAATAGAACCTAGCTGACAACTTTGGCATGTTGTCAATCACATTTCTTTTGATAACATTCCTGAAGGATATTGATAGCTGTCTTAGTCAGGGTTTGTATTCCTGCACAAACATCGTGACCAGGAAGCAAGCTGGGGAGGAAAGGGTTTATTCAGTGTATACTTCCACACTGCTGTTCATCACCAAATGAAGTCAAGACTGGAACTCAAACAAGTCAGGAAGCAGGAGCTGATGCAGAGGCCATGGAGGGATGTTCCTTACTGGCTGGCTTCCCCTGGCTTGTTCAGCTTGCTTTCTTATGGAACCCAGGACTACCAGCCCAGGGAGGGCACCACCCAAAATAAGATGGGTCCTCCCACCTTTGATCACTAATTGAGAAAATGCCTTACAGCTGGATCTCAGAGAGGTATTTCCTCAAGGGGGGCTCCTTTCTCTGTGATAACTTCAGCTTGTGTCCCTTTACCAGCCAGTAAAATGGCTTGATAGTTTTATAATTCTATCTTGTATCTGTATACAAAATATTTTCTGACTGTTAAAAAAATGTGCAAGTGGAATCATTTGTTTGATTCTTTCAACAATATCCTTAGGAAATGTATTCTTTTGTTGCTTTCAAGTGGAGTTTAATTTTTTATAGTAATCTACATATATACTGGAAACAAGGTTAATAAGTACAGAATCAATAAATAAATTTTGCTCCCACAAATCAACAAGAATTGTTGTTATAACAATGAATTGCACTTATTTTTTTAAAATTTTTTTGCTAGAGACCTAATTTTGATACTGTTGCTATGAAATTATTGCCTTTTGGAGAAAATGTAGATGTTACATATATTTTAAAGATGTTTCTCATTCTTGTTGATTTGTGGGAGAAAAATTTATTTATTGATTCTGTACTCATTAACCTTGTTTCCAGTTTCTAAGGAAATGCCTTTAATTCATCACTTATTGATAGATTTTGTTTATGAAGTCATTCAGGCTGGAGTCTTCTGTTTGGGAAGATTATTAGTTATGCATTGAGTTTTTAGTAGATCTATAATTAGACTGTTTTTGTGTTTGTTTTAATAAGTTATATTTTTCAAAAATTAAAAATTTAGTTCAAATAATTACCTAAAAATTCTTCATCTCTTATCCTTTCTCTATTTTTCTTACATCATTTTATCAGTGCTGATGTTTGTTACTGTTACAAAGGAGTCAACCTTCATCTTTAATCTTCAGTCCTGTTTTCCCCTATTAATTTGTAATTATATAGAAAGATGCATTTATAAAAAGTATACAGCTTTTCCAATGTTTTTAGGTACAGTCTTCACTAATTTCTGTTTTTCTTTTCTTATTTTATTTATTTATTTATAATCACTGCCCCACTCCCAAACTTCCCCTCCCAGTCCTTTCCTTCCAGAGTCCCTCCACTTCTCCTCTGAGAGGGTGAAGGCCCCCCATAGGTGTCCCCCAACACTGGTACAGGTCTCTGCAGTGTTAGCCATATCTTCTCTCACTGATGCCAGACAAGGCAGCCCTATTGGGGAATGGATTCCACAGTCAGGCAACACCTTTAGGGACAGATTCCTGCCCCCCAACAGCTCCAATTGTTAGGGGACCACTTGAAGGCTGAGCTGCACAGCTGCTACATAAGTGCTGGGGGCCTCAGTCCAGCCTATGCTTGTTCTTTGGTTGGTGATTCAGTCTCTGGGAACCCCCAATGGTCAAGGCTAATTTACTTTGCTGGTCTTGTCTACTCTGTGGAGTCCCTATCCCCTTCAGAGCCTTCAATCCCTCCTCCAACTCTTCCTTAAGATTCCATGACCTCTGGGCTGGAGAGATGGCTCAGCGATTACTAGCACTGACTGCTCTTCCAGAGGTTCTGAGTTCAATTCCCAGCATCCACATGGTGGCTCACAACCATCTGTAATGAGATCTGATGTGTCTGAATACAGCAACAGTGTACTCATATACATTAAATAAACAAATAAACAAACAAACAAATGAATAAATAAATAAATCTTTAAAAAAAAGATTCCATGACCTCCATCCAGTATTTGGCTGAAGGGATCCGCATCTGTTTCTGTCAGGTGCTGAATGGAGTCTCTCAGAAGACAGTTATGCTAGGCTCCTGTCAGTAAGCATAATAGAGTATCATTAATAGTATCAGGGATTGGTGCTTGCCCATGGAATGGGTCTCAAATTGGGCCAAGCATTAGTTGGCCATTCTTTTAGTCTTTGCTCCACCTTTTCCCTGCATTTCTTTTAGATAGGACAATTTTTTTTTAAGTAAGCTCTTTTGTCTCTTAGTAAATTAGAAGTATGGCCTTAATTATCTCCCACAATCATCATTTAGCTCAAAGTATATCCAATATAATGTAATATATTTATAATGTAATATATTATATTTATATATTTATTTATTTCTCTCTATATATAGAGAGAAAGAAATAAAAAAGAAAAATAGGCTTAGAAGTTCATATATATATATATATATATATGTATATATGTAGTTTTTCTTTTATGCTTTCAATCTTTTTTATCCTTTAGGATTTTATACAAGTTATTTTCATCCTCGTTTCTCTCTCCCTAGTTCTTCCCATTTCTCTACCTGTCTATTTTGTGTCTTTTTTTTTTTCTGATTTCTTTTCTTTCCTTTTAATTTGCATTTTGAATTTTCTGTTATTTTTGACTGTTCATTCAAAGAAGCTTTCCATCAAGGACTATTTGGCAGTTTCTGTCTTTTATGAATGTCATAGACATAGAGCTTATGTCTTAACTGCTTCTTTAATAAGCCTTTTCTTTCTCACAGCTATGTGCTAAATATTGCTTGCTATAGAAGTTTACAGAGGCCACTGTTATTCAGTATATAATCTTTTAGATGCATTGTATTTCCTTGTTGTACATGTCTCATCATTAGTTTATGGTAATTGCCTTTGGACCATTTCCACTCCTGGTGCATACTTAACACAATGATTATGATCTTCATTTACCCCTAAAACTTTGTTCTGTTTTTAAAAAGTCTTAAAAGTGCTAAATTTTTTAGAAGTATTATGAAATTCAGTGTAAATTTTACTGTAGTCGCTCTTTTAAAAAGTGCACTTTTTCCTAATTATATACACCAAGAAAGATATACTGTGTTTACTCATTAATTACTCCATGCTACAAGGTGTTTGTAATCAGAAATAAGTGATTATATTTTATAGGTATATTAAGTCAAAGAGTTGATTATAATTGTTTAAAATTTAACTTCCCGAATGGATTTAAAATATAATTCAACCTACAGTACCTAATTTACAGTATTAATTATAATGTGATTTATAAAAAAGTAATTGTTATGATCATATCTACTTGTATTTATTTTTTATTTATTTTTATTAATTTAAAAAATTAGTTGTTTTACTTATTTACATCTCAAGTGTTGCCCCACCCTTTCTGTATGTGCATGTGAATATGTGTAGGAGTCCAGAGAGGGTGGACTCCTGATTCTCTGGAGCTGAGTTACAGGAGTTGCCTGATTTGGGTGTTGGGAATTTAATTTGAGTACTCTGGAAGAGTAGCACTCTTTCTTTCTTGACCACTGAAACATCTCTTCAGCACAACCATATATCTCTTTAAAACAAATTTTATATTTGTTATAAATCATATCTATGATACATGAGGAATTACAATTTGGTGAGGAGCTAAATATTTTTTGTTTATATTTGGAAATTGCCAGATGTACTTTTGTTTGTAGCATTATGTAAGATTTTGATCACAACTGTCCTTCAAATTCTAGAAAATAAATTAGGTATTCATGATATTGAATAAAATGTAAATTAATTCTAAAGTTAGAAGGCAATAACTTCATTCTAAGTTCAGTTATCTTGAAATAATAAACATTAGAAGAGTTTATTGACCAAGGAATAGACAAAAATACTACCTATTTTCTAATATTGAATAGTTATTAAATATTTGATTAATAAGTACTGATTTGGAATAAACAGTTGTTTGTTTAACGCTTCACTGAAAATAATGGAAAATATATATCTTTATAGTCAATGACAGGTAGTTAATGTCAAGAAGTCACTTTTTGTTAGAAATTATAGCTGAGTTATATTTAATCTAGGATTTTCTGCTCAGTTAATTAAATGAATGGGTCACTTTATTGTATACTGTCCAAACTCATAATATTAAGGAGAAAAAGAAGTTTATATGAGTAAATATGTCAAAATATTTTGTTGGTCCCACTGATTTGCTTAATGCTTGTAAATGAAGCTGATCCCTTCTTTGAAAGAGCTTTTCTTCCAATATCAAGTCCTATTGTTTCTATACAACTGGTCTGATATTTGCCTTTTGTGGTAGTATATCATTTTCAGCTATTTACAACTAATTATATGTAGATAAATGCCAAATTGATATTTAAAATAACCTACATGATCTATAATTTCAGAGATCTGATGAATAGTGTCAAAGTTATTACCAGGTATTATGATCTAAAAATGATATTATTACAAAGATGGTAAAAAGAAAATGATAAGGATTTGATCATTCAGAATTTTAGTTTTTAGTGTAGTCACATAAAACTTAAGTTTTTAATTATGAAAAATATCATATAAACCTACATTTTGGAAGATTAATTGAGTCTATGGAACAGTTGGTCACAGTTTTTAACCTCTGGTCTAGTCTTGTATTTTCAGAGATTATTTTAAATTATCTGTTTATAAAAAAAAAAATTATCTTTGGTCCAAACCCCTTAATTTTATATTGGCAGGTCCTTTTTAAAAAGTGTATGTATGTGTATATATATGCATACATATATATGGTTTTATATATATGCTTATATAAATATATATTTAATTATATATCTAAATTATACATATAATTTACCCATATAATTGATAAATATGCATATATCTTATATATACAAACACAAACATATATGTAATAATTGTTATATATAATTTCCTTTGCTTCGTGAGTTGAAGAAACAAATAAAAGAAACCCTAAAAGAACCCCAAAGAAGATGATTTGAAGCAGCCCACGTGGAGGTTTACTATGAAAGAGAGCAATGAGACCTTATCCAGTGCCAACACTGACAGTATTATTAGTTCTAAAACCAAGTAGTATTGTTTGTTTAGACACACATCAGAAATTTTATTCAAAGGTATTGGGCCTAAATGTGGCATCTTTTTAAAAAGAAATATAACTAGAAATAATTTTTGTCTTACTGAATTTTCATATTTTAAGTTAATAATCTATAGAGAGTATTTTGAAATCACTTCACAGTTAGTTACCAAGCCCCTGCTTGGAACAATATGCTATTCATACAGAAATGGTTCAATAATATTGCCACATAATTGAAAGAGTTTTCTAAATCAGGCATCCGGACTCTTTTTGATATAGTTGCTTAGTTAAGAGTGTCTCTTCACAAGAGAAATGCTTCTGTGTTGTTACTGTTGGAAAAGTGTCAAAGCTCTCGAATGTGTGAGAAAGAAATTACCTAAGGACCAGTTATTGAAATAATAAGCATATACTCAAATGTGCAGTAGCAATGCAAGATCTCTTGGAAGTAAATACAATTCCTGTTTACATTTAACATAAAGTTTAGCATAACCCTGGTAGTCAATGCATTTTATAGAGCTAGTAATTTTATGTATATTTTTCAACTATACATTTAAAAATTAGATTAAAAGTATTATAGCACTTAAAAATATTATGTTCATATTTTAAGTGCAAAAAAATGTCCTAAGAAGGTACTAAATAGACATCCTTTGAACAAATTCCAAAGTTGAAAAATTTAAAAACATTTTTTTAACTAGGGTAAAATTTGCCACTGTAGTCACTATTAAATAAATTAATAGGGCTGTTTTAAATTTATGCAGCTTATGTTTGATAAGAGAAAGATACTATTATATACTCTTAAGAAGGAGTCCACTATAAAATTACTTGCATTTGCTTTCTAGGTAATTACTTCTTTTTATGTTGAACGGGGAGGAAATGCTATGTCTTTCATGGGAAAAGGTGTTACGAAGAGCACAGTCCTTTGTTTACTTCACTTATCCCATGAGATGATAATCCAGGCACCAAGTTCGGTAAGAAAAACTGACAGATGACAAGTTCAGACAAGTTGCCATTATCTGAACTGCTGATTGAAAAGGAAATGTGCTATGTTTTCAGCCTATGAGCTTGCTACATGAAAATGTTGTTTTTGATTTGGTACAAGACAGTAAGAATTATTTACTGGGTGTTGAGTGCTGGAGAGATGGTTCAGTGGTAAAGAGTGCTTCTGCTCTTTCAGGAGGACTGAGTTTGGTTCTTGCCACCCACCAACATTAATTGACTTAAAACTGCCTATAACTCCATCTCTAGGGGATACATGGCTCTTGTCTAACATCTGTAGGCAAGTGTAAACACATGTCACACACACATACACACACACACGCACACACACACACACACACAGGCGCACACAAACACACAAAATGTAAACAAAAATAAAATCTTTAAGACAACAATTATTTTGACTTACAACATTTTTTT
>JADRCD010213360.1:30915-63139 GCA_019843815.1 Montemys delectorum
TTTTGGACATTATATGTGTCAGAATTTATTTAAAAAATTATTTTGGTTGAAATCGTTAAGTAGAAAGCTACTTTTTTTGTCTAAATTATGGGAGAAAAGCCTCTGTTGAAAAATTTTTTTAAGGGAAGCCAAGATTTTTTGCATTTTTATTTTTTGACCTTCAAAAACTTAGTGAGTTATTTTAAGCTGTCTAAATTTACTTTAAGTACTGAGTTCTTGGTTTTCATTCTAGGAGTGGATGCCACTTTGGTTCTTGCCTTTGGGTGGTCACAGTGAAGAACATGCCCCTACTCAGCAAGGATTGGCCTGGCTGATTCCCTTATGGGTCGATCGAGACCCAGAGGTCAGTATGGAGGAATACCAAGTATGTTATGTCTAAATTGAAAAGCAACTGAAACAAAACATTTACTTATGTAATATTGTGGGTTATTGTAATTGATAAAGCTAATGTTTTATTTAGCCTTCATCTTTCCTCAGGCAACCAGAAAGAAACACTGTTGACAGAGTTATTGCCATAAGAATTTCTTGTCTTACAGTTTTGTTGACTGGAAGTATAAGGTATCAGCATAGTCAGGATCTGGAGAGGGCCTTTATTTTCACTTATAGATACTTGACTTTTTGCAGAATATCCACAGGGCTTTTCACTGTACATGTGTTGGCAGTTACCAGTCTGGTTGTGGGAAGGATGTTATTGTTAAGAGTTCATTTCATTCAGTTATCTTGAGGAAGCCTTATTTCCAAACAGGTCTCATTGGGAATTAAAGCTTTCACTGAGACTGGAGGGTCACCTTTCAATTTAGCTTTCCAATTCTGTTCCATTACAATTCTTATCCTTAAGTAAGTACATTAATCTTCTGTAAATAGATTTAAAAACAAAACTCACTGCAATATCAACTTTAAACTCTGAAGTCCAAAGTCTTGTGTGAATATTATCTAAATCAAGAATAGATGAGAATTCATATATTTCATCCCAAGGATATAATTTGTTCTCACTTAGAATGTTATGAAACACAGATATGTATCTCTGTGATTGTAGAATAGATGTAGGATACATATTTCTAGTCTCAAAGGGAGTAATAGGAATGGAAGAAATGAGGTTCCAGAGCAAGTGTACATGCTGGGGAAGCTAAAATTCCATTAGCACTTAAGACTTAAGGCCTTTGTCTTGATGCTGTGCATTTTAGGCCCACTGAAGGAATGAATACTCTCAGGCCTCAGCTTTCTGCAACTTAGTGGGTAGCCTGATTTCTTCAGGCTGTCTCCCTGGGCTCCACCTGTGTTGTTGTCCTTAAGGAGATCTTCACAGTCCCTGAGACTGAACTGTTCCATACGGGCCCAGTGAAACTAGAAAGGCAGCCACAGCTGTAGAAACTGAGGCTGTTGCCTTGCCTCCATGCTAGCGTAGGAGTGGCTGACCTAAAGATTTCTGAATTACATTTGGAGCCATTATTGTCCTTGAAGAGTCCCACAATTGCCTATGGAATCTAAGCCCCATAGTCTTGCAGTCATTGTGATTCATTTTCTTGGTCTTTGCCATTCCACACTGCCACTGTCTTTGCCGATTCATTCTCATCTCCATTCTGGCTACTGATAAAATGTCTAAACACTCAAAAAGTCTCTTCATGAAACAGTTATTTAGCCATACAGCTGGCCTTTCCAGAACAAGAGCTCTCATTTTGTACATAGATAACCTAGAATTTTCTTAATCATCTATAATTGTCCCCCCTTACAACTGTGTCATGAATTCCTCATTCAAATCATACTTCCTTTGCATTTTGCTATAAGCACTCAGGAGGAATTAATACACTCAGCACTTGCTTAGAAATATTTTCAACTATGTGTATAATTTCATTGAGCACAAAAACTTAACACTTGAACACAGTTCGACCACTTTTACTTATATTTGTATAAAGAAGCTTTA
The DNA here is from genome assembly GCA_019843815.1 of Montemys delectorum. Classification (NCBI taxonomy): domain Eukaryota; kingdom Metazoa; phylum Chordata; class Mammalia; order Rodentia; family Muridae; genus Montemys; species Montemys delectorum. Next base: position 32,837 of record JADRCD010213360.1, read on the forward strand.
TCTTATAACAAGTGCCAGAGTGAAACTACTTATAAAGAAAGTCAAGATTTATTTTGGCTTACAATTTTGAAAGTTTCACTCTCTTTGCTTTTAGTTATAGCAGTGTCTTGGTGGGAGCTCATGCAGTAGCACACTTGATTTCCTTCTGGCAGAAGAGCACCAGAAAGAGAAAGTAGAGGGCCAGGGTCTCAGTATTCCTTTTTTGGGCATGCTATAATATGGTTAAAAGACTTCTAACTGCCTATCCTTAAAGGTCAATGGTTGCATGGACTGGAAACCACACATTTAACACACAGGCCTTTGATGGTTTCTTGTGCAAATTGGAATACCATCTTTTAAGGATCATCCTTCCATGTTCTCACTTCTTTCTGATATCACAGCAGAGTTATCCTTGCAGCTGATCTTCTTGATATGTACATGGAATCTTTCAGACTCTAATTTGTTGTATAGTTCAAAAGTCACTTCTGTGCCATTGGGTATTTATTTCAGTATAGCTCCTCTTGTTGGAAAAAAAATAAACAAAATAAAAAAAAACTTATATTAATATTCTCAGGTTGCCATAATAAATGCCATAAAATGGATTGCTTTAAAAAGCAGCGATGTAATTTCTCATGTTTCTGGAGGCAGCAGTCCAGTCTACAGTTGGCTTCTCAGGAGACTTCCTTCCCACTGTGGATAGCTACCTTGTCATTACATGTTCATGTTTCCTCCTCTTCTTCCAGGCACTTGGTGAAAGGTCTCTTTTTTTCTTAAGAGAGCCACCCTACTTCATTTTCAAAGCCTAGTGATATTTAAGTGCCACTTATACAAAATTTACATAATTTAGCCAATGATGTTGAGTAAGAAATGACAGATCGTTTTAGAAACCTTGGTTTATAGAATATTGTTTGATTTGAACTTAGAAGGTACGCTTGGACTTACTACTTGACTATTTTATGACTATGTTATTTTTATTATGTAATTCTCACTGAAAGTGTATTTTTCACTCAAAATTCAGAAATGCAGCAAACTGTTAACTTAAATAGCAGTTATGCTATGGCCAGCAATACTGTAGCAGCTTAAGGTTTTTTGAAACATTTTTCTCTTAAAATAACTTGAGAAAGCACTACATGTCCTATAAAGAAATGTAGTTCATCTATATAGTTTTGAAATGAAGTATTACAAAGTTAAAACTATTTACTTGGAAAAATACTGCTAACTTAAAAATAATTGAGCAAATAATGAGTATGTTTTTTAAGAATGTGGAATAAATAGAAATTATGTTCAAATGCTTTTCCTTAAAAAACCTTGTGAATTATAATTGCTTTAATGCTCACTTATAACTATCTAAGCTAACCTCATATAACATTTGATTACAGTGTACTTATTCTTCAAGTCATTGATTATTTTTTTACCCCCCCAACCCTGATAGGAATTTCTATAAAGCCAATGACATACTCACACACATGTAGGACACTTCCTAGTGTTCTTTGGTGTGTAGGATTGTAAAGCCAATGCCATTTTCATACCCATGTAGGACGCTGTTTCTGTGTGTCCTCTAGTGTGTAGGAGTTAAGGCCAATGCCATATTCATACACATTAGGACACTGTTTTTTGAGTGTCCTTTAGTGTATAGAATGTAAAACCAGTGCCATATTTGTGTAGTTCTAACAGTTCTTTTGTACCAGAAGGACGGCCTCATGATAGAAAAGAGTATCCTTGGATTTGATATCTCTGTCTTTATGTGACAGGTGAGATTCACTTCACTGGGGTTGGGATCAGCACTGACTACTATTGAAGCTGGCTGTGTTGCCTTGGCAAACAGTTGTCAGAATATTTCTGGTGGGCTGTGGGGAACAGTGGTGAACATTCTTCTGGATCAATCAGAATGCAGTATGGTGCGCCGGGAGGTATGTCTGTTTTAGCTTCCCATTCTTTTTATTAGCACAGATCTCTATTGCAAGAGCATCTAAAAGCTTCATTTGACTGGCTGTTCAGCAGAGTGGACTGAGCAAAATCCATTATTTTGCTTGCCATAAATTAAAATGAAAGATGATTTATAGTAAAAATTCAAGTCCTTTATTCTGATAAAATTAAAGCAGAATATTGTAAATTTTTGTACTAAAAATTAATTAATTCTATGTATGTGTGCATGTATATACACACATGCTTGTACACATGTTCTACTGTGGAGGTCAGAAGACAACTTAGTGCTCCTTCCTTCATGTGGGTTCTGGGGATAGAATACAACCTTGGCAGTCAGTGCCTTTACTAGATGAGCCATCTTGCTGTCCCAGAAATGATATAATTTAATGTGAACTTTTCTTTTCCCAACACAAAATAATTCACAAAAACGATTTGTTTTTACCTCAACATTTATAGGCATTTAATATTTTTAGACCTTTAATAATCATAAGATATTTTCAAAATAATATCTTACAGTATATGTCAACAATACTTGACAAGATGATAAACAGTAACTTGATTTGTGTTTTAAAATTATTTATATCATTTACTTGTGTACATATGTGTGCCTGTGAAGGTCAGAGGGCTAATTCCTAGAGTCAGTTCTCTTTCACCATCTTGTGGGTTCTAGAGACCAAAATTGGGTCATTAGTTCTACCCATAAGGACCTCTACCCATTGAGCCATTTTGTCAGCTCAAATTGGCTTTTTGTTGTTTTATTGCTGCTTCTGTCAGGTGAAGACTTATACTAGTAGTTTTCAAAATGACAACCAAATAGTTCTCAGAGGTTCCTGAAGACATCAGCAGTTCCTGGCCCACCATTACCCAATACCCAGTAGCAAATGTGTAAGGCCTGTTTTCTTATTAGTTGCTGACATAGTTTCAAGTGGTGATTCTTACATTCATGGATTTTTCTTGATTTGATAGTTTTAAACTTTTTAAATTGACTTCCAGTGAAGATGGATGGAAACTTTACTCTTAGAATTTTTCACATTCTTGTTATTCTCTTAGCATGATTATAGCAAATCTTCCATTGAATGAAAATCATTTCTTATATTTGCATGATTATTTCATTCTGTCATCTTATATTCTGATAGGTAACGTTGGACATTTGTGCTTTAACTTTATTAGGGACCTTTATATGAAAGAGGAGGAAAGTGAGGGAGAAGGCAGATGTTTGCTAGCTCTGTTGTAACCCTACAAAGGGATATGAAGCCTATGAGTATTTCTTAAATGCTTCTAGAATGTCTTATACTAGTCATTTTTTGTATAAAATTAAATTTTGAAATAGTAAAATATTCTATATTTTCTTATAGAATAACTGCATGGTTTGGTCATCACCTAATTCAGTTATCAGCTAGTAAGAAATGAAGAAAAAAAGGAATATGGAACCTTGTGAGAGTCTCAGCTTACACCACTGCCCATACTGCCTCTGTTATGTAGGTTATTTCAGAGATGACAGCAAGATGGCAGTGTTGACATTTTGTGTTTTTAATTTTCAGGCTGCATTTATTCTTCAGAATCTCCTTGTAATTCCAATGCCTTCAGAAGTTACAAAGGATTACACTTGGCAGGTAGATATAAATGGTTATCAATCTAGCAGTTATTTTATATTAATTAGTTTTAAAATTTCAGCATATTTGTGCAACTAACCCTTTGTGTCTGTGGATTTCATGTTTGTGGATTTAAGGAGCCAGGAGCCAAAAACATTCAAGAAAAAAGTAATTGTACAGAACAATTATATACATATATGCATATATACATATATATGTATATATTAATATATGTGTGTATACATTTGTGTGTATACATATATATGTATATATAATTCTCCTTAAATAGTATAGCATGACAATCACAATAGCATTAAGTTATTGTGTTACTTAGAGAGCTTGTAAATTAAACAGCAGAATATGCAGAGATAATACCCAGTTATCTCTGTCAACAGAATTTGTGGTAGTTTTGAGAGTCTAAGAACCAGTCCTTTGTTGATACCAAAGAATGGCTAAGCTTTATTACTTAAAATACTATGTATGACAGCAAGTACTTCTTAACTAGAGGGTAGTAACTGTTTGATCCTGCTCTTATTTAAGTGTTGTCCTGAAATGTAAAATGGTAGCCCAACAATGGTGGAAGGAGGGAACTGACTTTGTAAAGTTGTTCTCCAACCTCCACACATTTGCTGCATGTGGCACATGTATAACCCCCATTGCACACATACCATATATACATACACACTAAAATTTTAATTACAAAAATTTAGGTTTACTTATGTGTATGACTGTTTTGCCTTCCTATATGTGTGTAAACTGTGTTTGTGCCCGATACCTATAAAGGTAAGGAGATGTCAGATCACTTGGAACTGGACTTATATGGTTATAAGTCACCAGGTAGGTACAGTGAATCAAGCCCTGATCCTCTGTAACAGTGAAAAGTGCCCTTAATCGCTGAGCTGCAAATAAAATCTTTATTTCTCTAGCCTCCAGTAGACATTTTATTTTTATTTATTTGTTTTTGTTTTTGGTTTTTTATTTGAGACAAGATCTCACTATATAGCCTTGGCCAGCCTGGAACTCATGATATACATCAGGTTGACCTCAAACTCAACAGAGATATCCCTTCCTCTGTCTCCCAGAGCTGGGCTACAGGCGTGTGCTACCACACTTAGCCTGATAAAACATTAGAAAATAAGTAAGGAACCTTTTTTTGTTTTTGTAGTGGTTAATACTTTTATAATTAGCAATGCTTAGCATGATATATACTAGGTACTCTTCTAGAAGATTTGAGTCTATTAACTCATATAATTGTTGGAGTTGTAAACTATTTTCCTAATTATATAGTTCAGAAGTTTTATCACAAAGATTTGAAATAGCTTGGTGAAGCAACATAGTCAGTGGTATTAGAGAGTCTCTTTCTTGTGCATATCATTAAATTGGCTCTATAATTTAATAATAAATAAAGTTGGTTGCATTTAAAAATGCAATCATATTAAATTTCTTTTTCTTTTCCTGAGTTAGTATATGATTGGGACTATGATTTATCTGTTTTTCTTTTTTTATTTGATTTTAAGAAATAGTGAATATCTAGTCACTAAGTAGTTAACATTTAAAAGGATAATTTGGAGAATATGAAAGTAGGCTCATAGTAGGCATAAGATGTATTTCTTTATCATTTTATCTTCATCCTCATGATTATATGCTTATAATAATTTTATATAGTAGTTCCCAGTATCCTGTATAAATCTGTTTATTTTTAAATTTGCATCAGAATATACACTAATAGTTATCGAGTCAAGCTGAGCTTTAGAAAGGCAGATTTCAGTGTGTCAGTTGCTGTATAATCCAGCTGGCATTTATCTCCTGGGTTCTTCACTTCTTCAGTCTTTACAAAGCCAAGTTAGCAGTACTAGTGCTCTAATTTGTCTCTAGCCTCCTTAGTAGTGTGTGTGTGTGTGTGTGTGTGTGTGTGTGTACATCTCTGTCTCTGAATGTGTCTGAGTGAATGTATAACTGTGTGTCTGTGTGTGCGCTGTGTCTGTCTGTCCATCTGTCTGTATGTTTGTGTACTACCATGCTGATTGAGAGGTCAAAAGGCAGCTCTGTGAATTCTTGTTTTTCCTTCCTCTTCTCTGAGGTCCAGGATGGAGCTCAGGTCATCAGGCTCTCATAGTAGGTGCTGTTACCTCTGAGTTATCCCTTGCCATCCCCTAAAAATAGTTCTAAAATTATTTTTACTAACCACTGTAGTCTTTAATCCTCTCTGAAAGACACCAGTATTTTGTTTTTTAACCATTAAATTGAGTTCATTACCACATATTACTGCATTGCCTCATTTCTTACTATTAAAAATTTATCTTCTAATATAGAAGGTTTGTTTCAGGAGGTTAGGGTCATAGTTTATTATTATTATTTTTATTTTCTTTCCTTATGGCTCTGGGGATTGAACCAAGGCCTTGCTTATGCTTGGCAGCAAGTGCTCTACCACAGATGGGGTTTATGTTTTGAAAAGTGCTCTCCCAGTTTCCACTGGAGAGTAGATTAGCATTGCTTTACCCTTTCTGATTTAGTAGTGTGGGAAGCATTCAACTTACATTCTTGGTCTTATATAAGTGAAGTCTTGTTTTGTATCATAATATCTCACTTGTTTTGTATGGATGTCCTGGGGATGGAATGAACTTGAAGAGGAGGAACAGATAGAAAGCATATGCACATACTGCATCCCCTGGCCTCCAGTGGACACCCACACCTTCTGTTAGTAGGTAGGGAGCCAGCCTCCTGCTGGGTCTGAGAATTCAGCTCTTGTCACAGTAATCTTCACATACTGTAGCTCTATCAAGTGTGGGGCATGTCTTATAAAATGATGTTTATAGAGGCTCACCTTTATTCACATGCATTATTAGGGCTGTCATACTCAAAAGTGCTGAAAAGTGCACTGTAGTTCTCAGCCAAGCAGTGCTTGTAAACTAGTTTCCTACAACCGGACTAGGTTGTTAGTTCTGGATGTTGCTAACTTTGTTGCTGAGTTTACTGCATATGTTACTAAATATTGCTCAGCTTCTGCAACATTTATAATAACTTATAATAAGAAATCTAATAGAGATGAATCATCTGGTATTCTGTTGTTGTTTTTTTTTTTTTTTTTTTTTTTTTTTGCCTGTGACATATGTTTAGTGTCTACATGTTGAGGATATGAAGGTGATCAAATTAAATGATCTGGAGCTAATGACATGATTTAGGGGAAGGCAGGCATTTTGCAACATTTTATGTATTCTATTTGTGGCTTATGCATAATTTTTGTAATGATAGGTTATTCTTCCCTTGAAAAGCATATCATATTTAATGTATAGGCATTTACATGTACTTTAATATGCTAGGTTATTACTAGTTTATGAAGATATTACACTTGTTCTCATTTTGCTTTCTACATTTGTAATAGGGCTTTGAATTGGCACATATACTTTATTTGTATTTTTTTAAATTTTATTTAATCTTATTTTTACATTCCAGATTTTATCCACTTCATGATCCACTCTCTGACTATTCCACATCCATACCTTCCCCCCGCTCCCCCACCAGACATTCCCACTCCCTGGGGCCTCCAGTCTCTTGAGGGTTAGGTGCATTCTCTCTAATTGAACCCAGACCTGGCAGTCTTCTGCTGTATGTGTTGGGGGCCTCATATCAGCTAGTGTACAGGACCTGGTTGGTGGTCCAGTGTCTGAGACATCTCGGGGGTCCAGGTTAATTGAGACTGCTGGTCCTCCTATAGGGTCGCCATCTTCAGCTTCTTCCAGTTTTTCTCTAATTCAACTATAGGGGTCAGCTGCTTCTGTCCATTGGTTGGGTGCAAATATCTGCATCTGACTCTTTCAGTTGCTTGTCGGGTTTTTCTGAGGGTAGTCATGATAGGTCCCTTTTTGTGAGCGCTCCATAGCCTCAGTAATAGTGTCAGACCTTGGAGCCTCCCTGTGAACTAGATCCCACTTTGGACCTATCACTGGATCTCCTTTTCCTCAGGTTCTTCTCCAGTTTTGTCCCTGCAGTTCTTTCACTCAAGAACAATTATGGGTCAGAGTTTTTGACTGTGGGATGGCAACCCCATCTTTCACTTGATGTTCTGTCTTTCTGTTGGAGGTGGGCTCAACAAGTTCCCTCTCCCCACTGTAGTACATTTCATCTAAGGTCCCTCCCTTTGAGTTCTGAGAGTCTCTCACCTCCCAGGTCTCTGGTACATTCTGGAGAAGTACTCCCCAACCCTCCCATCTCCCGAGTTTTTCTGTTTCCATTCTTTCTGGTGACCCTCAGGGCTTCAGTCCTTTTCCCCACACACAATATCTGATCATGTCCCCCTCTTCCCCTCCCTGTCATCCTCTTTCCCACCCAGGACCCTCCCTCCCTCCCCCTCTTGTGATTGCTTCCTTTCACTCCCAAGTGGGATTGAGGCTTTCTCACTTGGGCCCTTCTGCTTCTTTACTTTTTTTTTTTTTTTTTTTTACTTCTTTGAACTGTATCCTGGGTATTCTGTACTTTTTTTTATTGGATAATATTTACTTATTAGTGAATACATAACATGCATGTCCTTTGGGGTCTAAGTTACCTCACTCAGGATGGTATTTTCTAGTTCCGTACATTTGCCTACAAAACTCAGGGTGTCCTTGTTCTTAATAGCTGAGTAGTATTCCACTGTGTAAATGAATCACATTTTCTTTTTTTAAAAAAATGATTATTTTATTAGGTATTTTCTTTATTTACATTTCAAATGTTCTCCCTTTTCCTGGTTTCCCCTCTGAAAAACCCCCTATTCTCTCCCCCTGCTCACCAACCCACCCTCTCCCGCTTCCTGGACCTGGCATTCCCCTAAGCTGGGGCATTGAGCCTTCACAGAACCAAGGGCCTCTCCTCCCATTGATGACTGACTAGGCCATCCTCTGCTACATATGCAGCTGGAGCCATGTGTACCCTGGGAGCCCTGGGGGTACTAGTTAGCTCATATTGTTGTTCCTCCTATGGGGCTACAAACCCCTTCAGCTCCTTGGGTCCTTTCTCTAGCTCTTTCATTGGGAACCCTGTGCTCAGTACAATGGATGGCTGTAAGCATCCACTTCTGTATTTGTCAGGCACTGGCAGAGCCTCTCAGGAGACAGCTATATCAGTCTCCTATCAGCAAGCACTTGTTGGCATCCACAATAGTGTCTGGGTTTGGTGATTGTATATGGGATGGATCCCCATGTGGGGTAGTCTCTGGATTGTCATTACATCGGTCTCTGCTTGAACACTCCTTCATTGCTGGTGGGATTGCAAGCTGGTACAACCACTCTGGAAATCAGTCTGGCCGTTCCTCAGAAAATTGGACATAGTACTAACTGAGGACCTGGCAATACCACTCCTGTGCATATACCAAGAAGATGCTCCAGCATGTAATAAGAACACATGCTCCACTATGTTCATAGCAGCCTTATTTATAATAGCCAGAAGCTGGAAAGAACCCAGATGTCCCTCAACAGAGGAAGGGATACAGAAAATGTGGTACATTTGCACAGTGGAGTACTACTCAGCTATTAAAAACAATGAATTTATGAAATTCTTAGGCAAATGGATGGATCTGGAGTATTTCATCCTGAGTGACTCAACCCAATCACAAAAGAACACACATGGTATGTACTCATTGATAAGTGGATATTAGCCCAGAAGCTTGGAATACCCAAGATATAATCCACAAACTACATGAAACTCAAGAACGAAGACCAAAGTATCGATAACTTGAATCCTTCTTAGAAGGGGGAACAAAATACCCATGGAAGGAGTTACAGAGGACCTCATTTTCTTTACCCATTCTTTTGTTGTGGGACATCTGTGTTGCGGGAATATTTAAAAAATGAAACCACCCTGCAAACTCGCTTTCCTGCTGGTCACGTTCTCATCTCAGCAGACTCTTATTCTCTCCCAGCTATTAAAAACATCTTGCTCAAAGGCAGCTCTTTACACACCCCCACAATCATTCATCTAAATAGTGCCTAAGACCCAGTAAGTATTGCATGACTCTTAAGGCCTTAATATCCAATCAGATTTATATAATAATAAAATCACAATTTACAAGATGTCAGTACAATAATTTCAGAACCATATAATAAAGACAATATTCTGACCCAACTAATCTATTTTGAAAACCTTTGCTTGGTTTTATAACCTCGTGGGGTCTAGCTCGTCCTCATTGTCTGCCTCCATGATGAGGATCTCTCTCCTCCTATTCCCCTTTTTCCTCCTCCACCTCTCGCTCAAACTCTCTATTCCTGTCCAATCACAGGCCTGTCACTGCCCTAATGTGATTGGACAGAGAAAATGCTGCAGCACATCTAGGTTGTTTCTAGCTTCTGCTATCACAAACAAGGCTGGTATGCACATAATAGAACATGTGCCCTTTGGCATGGTGGACCACCTTTTGAGTATATGTCCCAGAATAGTTTTGCTGGATCTTCAGGTAGATCTATTTCCAATTTTCTGGGGAATCTCCAGATTGATTTCCAGAGTGGTTGTACCAGTTTGCAATCCCACCAGCAATTGAGGAATGTTTTTCTTTCTCCACATCCTTGCCAACATGGACTGTCACCTGAGGTTTTGATCTTAGCTATTTTGATTGGTGTAAGGTGTAATCTCAGGGTTGTTTTGATTTGCATTTCTCTGATCACTAAGGACTTTGAACACTTCTTTAAGTGCTTCTCAGCCATTCAAGATACCTTTGTTGTGAATTCTCTGTTTAGTTCTATACCCCATTTTTTCATTGGGTTGTTTGGTTTTTGCTGGTTAGCTTCTTGATTTCTTTATGTATTTTGGATATTAGCCCTCTATCAGATATAGAGTTAGTGAAGATTTTTCCCAGTCTCTAGGTTGCCTATTTGTCCTGTTTAGATACTGTCCTTTGCTTTACAGAAGTTTCATGAGGTCTCATTTATCAATTCTTTATCTTAGAGTGTGAGCCATTGGAGTTCTGTTTAGGAAATTTTCCCCTGTGCCAAAGCTTTTTTCCGGTTTGTCTTCTATTAGATTCAGTGTATCTGGTTTTATGTTGAGGTTCAAACACTATTACTTAGACCACATTATTTGAGATATTTATAGTTGTTTTACTATCATGTGTTGGTTAAAAGATACTACTTGGTCAAGAATGATTGTTTTATAGAAGCATTTTTATGAATTGACCCTTCAGGAGGGTGAACCTTCTGGCAGAGGAGTTTTGTAGACATAAATTTTTGGCAACCTGCTTTAATACTCAACGTCTCCTCTTGCCCACTACCCACCAGCAGTGGAAGAGAAAAGTTATTAGGATATGGGGGAAATGGACCTGTGTAGCAATAGTTCTCTGAAGGTGAGCTCAGTCTTCTTTGTCAGCAGTTCAGTTCAATCACAAACAACAAATACAAACCAGCAGCTACAGTCCAGTTCTGTTGGCAGGCAGACACCACACATGAACCAGCAACTGTAGTTTTAATCCTGAAGAATATACAAGGCTTGCCAACTGGTCTGAGGTGAGCCTATAGAAGCAGCAAGAAGCTACAAGAACTTCATAAGAACTTCTTTGGCAAATTTCTCTTAATGGTGGCATTAACACAATGTGGAGCTCAACAATGCTATGTAAGGCAAATCAATACTTGCATGTCATTAGTGAAGAATACTCAGACAGAGCAAAGCAAATGAATGCATCTCCCCCAACTGTCTGTGGGGTCCTATTTATACTCCTTCATCATGTGTCCTTTTATGTATCTGCTATAGCAAAATATCCTTTCACCTATGTCTGCTTCAGGAAAGCATTCTTTTTTGTGTCTATCCTTTTACCTATGTGCCCCAGCAAATGGTCATTTTACATGACTGACTTTCCAAAGAAACTAGAATTTTCCACTTCAGATATTTAATAACCAGAAGACCAGTAAAGCAAAGTACTTTCTATTCTAGTCTAAACTGCTGTACTAGAAGGACTATGGTAGGACCTGGGGACCTTTGTCCTAGTAGTACGATGTGGTGGACTTTTTTCTTTTTCTTTTTTAAGAAATGAGTTTCTAAATCAGTATGTTTTCCTCTGTCTTCCACACAGGGCCCCTGTGTCCATGATGAGGATTCTGGCCTATCACTTTCAGGAAAACCTGCTCTCCAGGCCCTTTTGTATCACTGCCGTTTCTATGAACATTTGACTCACATGGTGAAACATTGTTATGTAGGAAGATATATGTTTGATTCTAATTTTTCTGCTTTTACTGAAACTTCAGAATACAGTGATTTAAATGGTAAGTATAATACCTTTATCTTTATTATTATTATTACTATTACAAATTATAACTTCTGTTAAATAGTGTTGAGAAGCCAGGGAGATGACTAAGTAGTTAAAAAACAAGTGGAAGGACTGAAGTTGGGACCTTCACCACCCACGGTGCATGCTGGTCTGGAACCCCCAGAGCAAGCTGTCTAGCTAGTCAGATTGACAAGCCTTGTGTTCAGGTGAGAGACGCTCCTTTAATATTCAAGTGTTAAGAGCAACTGTGGAAGACATGAAGTAAACCTCTGACCTCCACATTAAAGAGCACACATGTGAATATTTAAATAAGCATGCATACCACCTACACATGCATAAAATGACATTAAGAAAACATGTGTTTACTAAAGAGCATTTGGAAAATTGTCAAAGATTCATGGGAAAAAAATTGTCTCTAGTTTTGCAAACAACCCAGAGAAAAACCCTGATATGATTTATTTCTTACCACCAGTTTTCCTTATGCGATGTTCGTTTCATGTTTTATGCACATTTTTTTTAGTTTGTTTCTCTAAACATTGCCTGAACATTATCCTGTGATATAAATTCTTCATGGAAGCCATGCTTGACATCTTCTTAATGTTTTATAAGTTATTTTATGGCCTTCAGTAAAGTTTATAGCTTTTTTTCTGTAGTACAAGCGCAAACATTTTTAGGACATCCATTCCTTGGCACTCTTTAGGTTTTTTTCCCTTTACTTTTCATATGAATCAGATCTTTTCTAACTAAGTCTTCTAATTTATTTGGTATAACTCTAAAAAAAATCTATTTATTTTCGATATGTCATAAATCTATCAGAACATCTTGCTGAAATCTTTTTACTTCTCTTGTAGATATTCACATTTTCTAAGTTTTATATATTAATACTAATGAGATTTTTATAAAAATGAATACCTATTGCTTTAATTTTAAAATTAGTATTTAAATATAATGTTTTAGAATCTTAACCTAACACAGAAAAGGTTCAATAAAAAAAGTCAGATATATGACTTTATTCACTATCAAATGAGTATGTATGTGTATGTAATTATAAATAAGATTTGTTTATGTCTATATGCATATATATTATAAGGAGTAAGCTAAAATAAAATTCTATTACTTTTAATTAAATGTGAATTTATTTATAATTATTTATATTTATAATTAACATTTTTATTCCCTTCTTAGGGGAGTTGAAGGTAGCATTTAATGAAACTTTTGAACTTAATAAATAACTGTCTCTATTAGAAAAGTGAGTTGTTCAGGTGTTTTGATTTTATGAGTCACTATCATTCCTAACATGGCTTTTGAGCCAACCTTCACTGATGCATTCTGGGTGTTTGTTAGAAGTGTGCATTCATGATTTCATTCTGATGTAGGCTGTTAGAATCCCTAGGCAGGTGCTCTGGAGGAAACATACCAACAACCTCTGAGTAATTCTCAAACACAATGAAAAATATCATTCTTTAGTTTATGGTTCTTTGTGTAGGGAGTATGTATTCTGTTGATTGTTGGAGAACCTGGGGGAATGCCATATTTATTAACTGTTCTCTGTTATCACAGGTTTAGATGACTCATTCAAGTTTTGGAGGGCCCCCTCTGGGACATCTAGTCAGGGTCATGAACCAAGCTCTCTTTCCACCTCAGAAACAATGGTAATTGAAAAGAATGTATAGTGTTTCATTTTGAGTCTCTAAATAAGTTTGATGTCCACAGTAGTGATAAAATATTGGATATAAATTTAAGGTTAGGATTATAATGGTTTTTTGAAAGTGTATCCTGAGAAGACTCCTGTTCTGTATTTACTTAAAATATTCTGTTTAATATGTTAATATGTTGCTTTCCCATATAAGTGTGTCATTCTAAAGTTAAGTAGTACTGTAAGAGGCAGGGTTGGAATTTCAACTAGGATTGCCTGGCTGCAGTCATACCTACATACATTTTTTTCCCTTGAGAGTCTTGAGCCTTTCTTTTCTGTTTGAATCAAGAATAGAATCATGTTAAAATATTTTCATTAATACTGGATGAAAACCTATCCTATATAATTAAAAGTCATTAATTGTCCTGAAATTTTGAGAAAGGGCAAAGCAGAATAAGAAAGTGTACATATTCAGGTCAGTCCAATGTGGTACTGATAATTTCAAACACATTTCTAAATATCTGTATGACGAACTTCTCTACAATACATGAAATTTGCATGTATATACATGTCCTCATTCTTGCATATGTGGCTTTTTGAGAAAAACCGATGTTCATTTTCAGTTTTGCTTAAGTATGTCAAAAGCACTTCTTCTAAATTAAAAACACATTAATTTTTCAAGTATACTTTATTAATAACTGTTGTAGAACCTATTAGGAAAGCAAAGGTTTGGTACTTCTGTCTTTAGAAGTTTAAATATGAAATATGTATATGTGATAACAAATTATATAGGCATTAATAAAATTTACCTCTTTTATTGCTCACCTACCATTGTTTCAAAAGAAAGGAGTTGTATTTAGTGCTAAACTAGACTTTATGTGGAAAGTGGGATAATTACTCTGCTCCCACTAGATGTCATACTTTCCAAGGTTAAATATAAATATACTGTGTCTTTAGTTCAGCAAGAGAAATGATATAATTAAATTCTAAGATGAATTGTATTAGCTGTTTCACAGAAAAAAAAATCACTGGAAGAACAGCATCAATATATGCTTAAAAGTAAGTTTTTTCAAGTGATCCAGTTTTTAAGAAGACTATAGAATAGCTATGCTAGTAAACCTTTAGTTCTGTGACCAAATGCCTGAGAAAATGAACTCAGGTAAGAAAGATGTATTGAAATTCACAGTTTCAGAACTTTGAGCACATGGTTATGTGGCTTCCTATTTTCTAGGCCTGTTCTTAGTGATGCAGAACATCATAGTGGAAGCATGTGGTGGTGGAGTAGAGATGTTCATGGGATGCAGCTAGCAAAAGATAGTCACAGGAGGAACTAGGCTCAAATATTTCCTTCAAAATCACCTGCATCTACTTTCTGTAACAAGGCCATAACTTTTAAAATTTCCCATGAACCTACTAATAATTAACTAAATTATGAAACTTTCTGTGTGTTACTCTTCCTTTAATGCAGTCAGAGAAATTCTTGAGAAATAATTGCTTCTTGAAGGTCTTTCCTCTGAAGGGCAACATTGGGGGAAGCCTTAAGCATAGGAGCATTGAGAAGAAATTAGAGATTCAACCCATAAGACCAGCCTTAAACTCTTTAATTCTTTGTTTATTAGAGGTATAAAGTAGATAACAATTTTTTGTTAGCTAATTTGTGTTATGCAATTTATATATATATCATATAGGAAGATCTTGGTACAGAAAGAAAACTTAAATTTATATTTTTGGTTTATATTAGCATATAAACCTTACTGCTTACAGCACTAGATTGTCCAAGAATTTATTTACTATGATACTTATTTAAATAAAAATACTTTTGTGCTCATTAGTTTTGTATTAATGTTGTAAAATGCTTGGGGGGAAAAAAAACAACCTAAAAGAAAGAGAGGCTTGTTTTGCCTCAGTGTTTGCAAGGTTTAGTCCACTGTCTCTGTCCTGTTGCTTTTGGCCTCTGGTTGTACAATACATTACAGTATATGTGCAAGTATGTGTAGTAGGTGATAGAGGAAGCCTGTTTGTCTCATGACATCTGAGATACTGAGAAAGATGCAAAAAGGATTTTAAGTCTCATATATTCTTCCAGGGTATGTCCAGTGGTCTGAAGTTCTCCAGCAAGCTCCACCAGGAAAAGGTTCCCCTATCCCTTCCCTGTAGCACAGTGGACTGAAGACCCAGCTTCATTCAGTACATGGGCCTAAGAGGACATTTAATATCTGAATTATAGAAATCTTTGTGAACATAACCGTTCTTAACTTCTTCATAGTTAGTTGTTATAGAGTGGGCTAGCAGGATGGCTCAGAGACTACCAGCATTCACTGTGCAAGTTTAATGACCTGAACTTTGATCCTTGGATCTCACAGTAGAAGGAGAAAACCAACCCTCAAAAGCTGTCCTCTGATCTCCACATAGTTTCCATGGCATGTGCATGCCCACACTCATACATATATATTCCAGTGGTAAAAAATAAGATTCAAAAATGTGCTACTGAAATATTTGATGTTTCAAAAAGGATAATAGTATATTATATTATATAACAATATTAATAATATAAAATTACTTTATTAGATTTGTGTAACACTTTCATAATGCATATAAAGCTTTTTGATGCTCTCAGCCCTTGACCTCTCTTATCTACCTCATATCCTAATCATTCTCTCTTCTTTTCTACCAGTCCCTTTTCCAGAATCATGACTTTGGATTTATTTCATGACTCTTATAATTTATCCAAGGCTAGCTGTGACTTTAATTATGGGGTCACCAGTGGGCATGTACCTGAAGGCAGTGACTACTATTTTCTTAAACCTGTCAGTAGCAAGTAGTTGAGTAGTGAAGGTTAAGGCCCCCAAGTGCCTGACTGTTGATGGTCCCACTCTTATGCAGACTTCTGCAGACATCTGTTATCTGCTGTCAGTTTGTGATTACAATGGCCGTATCTTTCCTAGATGATATCATTTCCTACCCTTTTCCCTCTCTTCCAACTCTTACATTCTATTTACTAAGACATTTATACCATCAACCAAAAATTATTGTTAAAATATAGCCCTATTCAAATCATTTATGTTTCTTCAGAAGGCTAGTATTTTATTAGGAGTTCTACAGTCAACTTGCTGTTGGTGTTTGTTGTTGTTGCTGTTGTTAGTATTACTATCACTACTACCATGATTACTATTTCATTTCTGGTTTTTGGAGAAGGTAATTTCCAAGCTGAAGTATTGGAATTTTGTTTTTAATTCATTCTGAGTTCTGTAATACAGAAGTTATATAAACTGAGGCAACAAGGTGAGGGAATGTAAATCTTGGGGACTTATCTGGCTCTTTATATCTGCTTTAGTTTCTTGTTCAGAGTTGGGAAAAGATAAGGTCTGCTTGTTGGTTGGCTTTTCCATTTTTGTTTTTGCTAAGTCTAGGACACTCTTTGATTTGGATCCTGAGTAAGTGTTATTACTGGGCTTATCTAGCCTGAGCTCTCAGAGCCACTTTAAGGATATAGCAATGCCATCTAATGAATTCAGTCTTTTTGTTTGTTTGTTTGTTTGTTTTTTCAAACTTTATAAGGGTTGAGCGTGTATATTGTCTATAGTGCAGATAGAATAAGAAATGTCCTGGGTAAGAAAAAATACAAACGAATCCCTTGTCTTGAGGAACAGGACCAGAATAGGTCTTTTCTATGTGAATCGACACTGTGCAACAGCTAAAATACTTAGATGCCAAAACACCTATTATTTGAATTTATTATTTGAAAAGGTGCAAATTTTTATATCAGCATTGATTATTAAATATAACTAAATATCTTTTACATGTATCTTACAAATATTTTCTTATGGAAGTGGAACAGTTCAGCTTAAGATATGCTTGGTTTTGCTCATTAAAAAAGGAGTATATTTCTATGTTACATTGAAAAGAATGTATATAAAGACCAGTGGAAATGTAGGTCACCCATACTCAATTTTTGAGGCATATTATCATGCAAAGAAGCCCTTTAATTCCTCAACTTTATGAAGCAAATTGTAATATAACTAACAGATTTTTTTTTCACAAGCATCTTCTTTAAGCTTGGGTTTCCCTAATCTTGTCTCCTTTCCTTTTTTTTAATTTTTTTTTTTTAAACAGCCAGAGGAGCTTGTGATAGGAGACAGATATATTTATTATTCAGCTACTGCCTAGGTTATGGTATTTAGTTATGGTGCTTGATTGCTTTTTCCTAGAACCATAAAAATCATCTTGATTGCTTTGACATGAATATTTTTTACATACTTCCCAATTGATACCTAGACATTTGTAAAATAATTTATAAAATAAGCAAGTGTTAGACTATTTTCCTATTATCTGAATTTAATACAAGAGATCTAGTGCTTGTCTGTGAGTGATTTATTTAGAAGAAACATTCATTCAGATGAATTTTTATGTTTAAGCTCTGTGTTTTTGACTTTAGAATTTTCTTACTAGTATCAGAACCATTATAGTTACCTAAAGTGGAAGATAATGTCTTTTGTTCAAATGGAGATTTATTAAATATATATAGATTTAATTGCTGTGAATTTCTTCAAGTTCATATTCTCTTTACTATCAGAAACTACAAATGAATATAATCTTAGCATTTGCTTTTATGTTATCACTTAAAGTCAAAAGTACAATATGCTAGAAGTAAGCACAGCTAATGTATAGATGTGACCTTGTAGCATCCTGTCAGCAATAATACTAGTTTAACAGTTCTGTTGATGTCCTGTATCATGTGCACACACTGACACAGGGCCTCTCCCCATGTGGATTCTTTGTACCTTTTCACAGAGAAAAAAATATCTTACCTTCCCAGGGAGGGTATTTTTCACATAAGAAGTACCAAGCACAATAGCCTAAGTGCATCAAGTTTAGCGGGTCACAGCCTCATCTACAAACCTCTAGGTGCATTTGTGTTTGCCTTCTACAGCAATTCTATTAGGTTTGATGTTTTTAAAAAATGTTGTATTCTGAAACACAGTGTCAGCATTTTGGCAGGCTTTTTTTTTTTAAGTTTTTTTTTTTTTTCTGATATGAGGTAAAATAGCGAAAAATCTTTTAATACAGATTTTTTTGTTTTAAAAAAATTTAGATCTGCAACCTTTTTCCCCACTTTATTTTATGTATAGGGTTTTATGTTTGTTCATTTGTTTTTTGTTTGTGTATAAGTCTGTTCACCACATGTATGTCTAGTATTTGCAGAATAGGGCATCAGGTCTCCTGGGAATGGTTGTGATGCAGAGGTTATGAGAAGCCATGTGGGTGCTGAAAATTGGATCTGGGCCTTCTGGAAGAGCAGCAAGTGCTTTTAAATTCTGAGTTTTCCATCTTTCTAACAATTACAGTGATTATTATAGGTATTATTAAAACTTAATTGTGCAATTTGAAACATCAAAAACAAACCATTTTATTGTAAATAAAAGAAAATGGGGGTTGGAGAGTTGGCTGAGCAGTTAATAGTACTTGTTGATTTTGCAAAGGATTTCCATTCAGTTACTCCAGTTCCAGGGGCCACCTTCTATCCTTCATGGCACATAGATGGTACAATACATACATGGTGGTAAAACACTCATATAGCTAACATATATATCTAAAGTAAATGCAAAAATCTCAAAACCAATAAATTTTACAGGAATAAGTATGTATTTAAACATTTCATTATTTGGGCAGTGAGAGCCATAAGTTACTTATGAAAGGAAAAGTATTGGCTTTGGATGCCCAAGACCAAGTTCTGAGCACAAAGGAGATATATTTTCCCCAGAGGGATGGATGGGTCAGGGAATAAGAGGTGAAGACAGGAGATAGAGGATGAGGAAAGAGAAGGAAGCAAGGGAGAGGGGACAGAGATATTTGTTCCAGTTGACAAAGGACTGCCATGTTAAGATGTAGTGCTTAATTTTAATTGGGTATGCTATTTAGGTGAGCCAAAGCGGGCATTTGACTACTGGATTTCAATACTTTGATAGCTGGACAAAAGGGAGCATTTCAATACTTTGATACCTGGACCTTGGCAGTCAGCGTCAGGAGGAAGAAGTGTCCAATCGAGAATAGATTTGGTGGCTAGCTTTAGGAATGTAATCTAGTAGTTTGTAGCGAGGCAAGGGAATGGGAGAGAAGAGCAAGGCCTGTCAGAGCCATCCTCGCCATCCTCAAGCTGGCCAGAGTCCCTTCAGCTTATATCAGAAACTTAAATCCTAATTGGGCTTCAAATTAAAACTTGATTCTTTTGAGTTATTGATTTATGGACGTTGTGACAGTTCCTATAAGAGGTCAGAGAAAATGTCAGTATTAGAAAACTAGCTATAATTCAGATTTAAAATATTTTGTAGTTATGTTAGCTGGCAAATTCATTTAAAACCTGCTTCCTTAAGTATATTCTGCATACCTCCCTTTCCATGGTACAACATTAATGAGAACCTACTCCGTTCACAGGTGGCGGCCTCCGTGGTCAGTGCTGAGATTCAGCCCCCACTGCCATCAACACTTCTTCCTGCAACTGCCCTTGACCAGTTTGTGACACAAGGTATTCCTTTTTGTGTGTGAAGATTTTTATTTATTATTTTAGTTTTACCTTTCCCTATCTTTTTCCTCCTTTCCTCCCTTCCTCTCTTCCTCCCTCCTCCCCTCCCTCCCTTCCTTCTTTTCTGTGTATGTGTAGCCCAGAGGTTGACATTACAAGTCTTTCCCTAACATCCTCCCTTTAATTTTTTAGCAGCACAGAAAACTGTAAAACTAAGATTTCCAAAGGCCTTTGGAACTTGTATTCCATCCTTACTTTCAAATAAATCAGTGTGACTAGCATTTACCTCCTCATGAATGTTTCATAGAAAACTTCTAAATACTCTCAGCATGAACAAGTGTTATTCTCTTGTGTGTCCTATACTAGCTACATGCTTCTCTTGAACCATGTCCACTTGGGCTCCATGGGTTAAGGTTTTTTGAACATCTTTCATTTTTCTCTTTCAGGAGCATTGAGCACAATTTCCTTTTTTTCTTTGGAGATAGCAGAACACTGCATCCTGTCATCAGGGAATAATCTGTACAGAGTGTTTCTCTGTACCCCACAGTGCCTAAGGCCTTGCTTATACTTTGTTAGCTCTTTGAGGATTTTGAGTTTTGTATTTGTTTTGAGCATATTCACCCCATCCTCTCAACTCTTTCCAGATCTACTCCCTCTTTCCTAACCCCCAAACTTTGTATTCGTTTATGGTGTTGAGATAGGCTCTCACTGTGCAGCCCTGGCTATCTTAAACTTTCTTTGTAGACCAGGTTGCCCTTGAACTTATAGAAGTCTATTTGCCTACCTCTGCTTCTCAAGTGCTGGGATTAAAGGCATTTACCCCCATGGAACTTTAAAAGATGAAATGTGCTGTCCAAATGTTTTTTGTATTTGTTTTCTTCACTGAGCATGCTTATCTCATCAGTACCTACAATGTTAGAGAAAACTGTCTCTCATTCAGCAGCTAACAGTTGCCGTTTGCCCAACTCCACTCTCCATCTGTTTTTTGAGACAAGGTTTCTTACTGAATCTGCAGCTCACTAGCTGGCCAGAGATCTACCTGTCTCTGACGTCCTAGGACTAGGATTGCAGATGTTTGTTGCCATACCCAGGTTTTACATGAGGGATGGGCATCTGGACTCTAGTCTCCGTGCTTGCATATTAAGTACATTACCCATTACTCCATCTCCTGAGACAATTTAAGTTATTTTCTTTTAGGAAGATATTCTGCTTTAATAAAAGATGGAAAGAGAGCTGGGCAGTGGTGGTGCACGCCTTTAATCCCAGCACTTGGGAGGCAGAGGCAGGTAGATTTCTGAGTTCAAGGCCAGCCTGGTCTACAGAGTGAGTTCCAGGACAGCCAGGGCTACACAGAGAAACCCTGTCTCAAAAAAACAAACAAAAAAAAAAAGGAAAAAAAAAGATGGAAAGAGAGGTGAATGTGGAAGTGGGAAAGAAAAAGAGAGACAGTTCAGACGATTTATAAAGTTAAAATCTGGAGAACAAATTTCTAATCAAACAAATAATAGGCATGGTTGGATAATCTAGAATAAATAATCAGAAACTGACAAAACAAATGCTGTGAGGTAATAACTGAGAATTTGGCTATCTAAAAGTCTGAGAGGCTAGAGAGAGAGATGGCTCAGCAGATAAGAGTGGTGATGCTCTTGCAGAGGGACCAAGTTAGTTTAACTCCCATGATGCGCTGCCCATTGCTAGCTGCAGCTCCAACTTCAGGGGACCTCACAGGGCACCTCTACTCAGGTGTACCTCCCACATTTATATACTTTTAAAAAATAAATAATTTAAATAAACAGTTCATTCTTTAGGGAAGTTGTTTAGAAAAAAAATCTGTTTACCTGGACCCCTGGGAGCTCCCAGACACTGAGCCACCAACCGGGCAGCATACAGGAGCTGGTTAGAGGCTCCTGACACATATATAGTGGATGACTGCCTGGTCTGGCCTCAGTGGATGTTCCTAATCCTCAGCGACTTGAGGCCCCAGGGACAAGGGATGTCTTGTGTGGTAGGAGCATCCTCTCAGAAACAGGAGAGGAGGAATGGGATGAAGAACTGTGAGAGGGAAAACTGTGGATGTGGGGGGGCGGGGGGCTGATGGCTGGATTGTAAATAAACACAATAATAATGATAATAAATCTGATCACCACATGGCTCCTCATTACTTGAACAATATTTAGTATTTCAGTAAATAAACACTGTATATTACTCCACTTTTTAACCCTCTTTTGGGAGAAACTTAATAGTAGGTAACTTGGACGTGAAGAGGTTGTGGTTGAAATGGATTCCTTAAGGCTGTGCAGTCGTTTGAAACAAAATCTATGGGTGTTTTGTTACTAGAAATTCATATGAGTAACCTGCAATATATTTTTATTTTCCTGCAGGTGAGGACTGAATCTAGGGCCATGTTCATGCTACACACACACAGAGGAATTTTCATTACAATCCTCTACTCCCTGCGATGCATTTTTATAAATTCAGTATGTTTTACTTTTTGTATTTGGACCACAACCAACCCTACTTTAACTTGTATTTTTATTGAAGTTTACAACTCTTCTTTTAATTCTAAAGACTATGTTGTTCTTATTTGGTAGCCCTAAATTTCTGACCCAAAAGAAATAATACTTTCCTAAAAGAAGTTAAGTATGAATACTGATATATAGAAGATATTCCTAGAAAAAAGTTTGCTTCATTGAATTTTCATTACAGTATTTGTTCTAATAATTTCACAAACAGGGTTTCACCTTGGTTCCTAGTAATTTATGTTAGTTAATAAAAATGTTTAATTATAAAAACATACTTAATCAAATCTCAATTTGGATGCTTACAAATCTTTAAACAATTATAAATATTAAAAAAGTCACAGGGGTTGAAGCTAGGTTTGGCAGCAGCTTATACCTGCTAAGCCATCTCACCAGCTTCTGCAATATTTATAGAAGAAAAACCTCAATTATTTTTAATAATTTAATTTTAATATTCTTCAAACCTACAAAATAGATGTAAGCAAATATTTTAAAATCTATTATTTTTAGGTAGGATACCTAGATATTGAAAATATATAAAATGTTTATCCCTATAAGTTAATCTGTAAATTAAAACAGTGTTCAGTCAAAATAGCATCAAATTTCTTTGTAGTGAAAAAATTGTATTCACAATTAAATCAAAACAAAACGAAATGACTAATGAATTTATAGAAGTAGCCAGGAGAATGCTATAAAAGGAGATAAGTCCTACTTGGACATAATAGTGTACTGAGAAATGATATTGAATCTGTTTTATTAGCAGCTATGAAAAGTAAATAGAATTGAGAATATATCCATAATGATTAAAGTGCCAGCTCAGATCTCTGGATAAGCCATGGGCCTTTTGATAGATAGTGGTGAAAACTGACTAGCCACTAGACATCTTACACAGAATCAACTGGGTTCCAAAATGAAACGTGAAATTATATAAATACTAGAACAACACATGGATGGATGCTTATAAAACTGCATAGAAGACTTTTTAATCGCATGTCAAAGTCAAAATTCAATGAAAAAGACATTTCACATTTAACAATAACAATAAAAATGACTTATGCAGCAGAAAAGACCATAAAGTGAAGAGATTGCTTGACAAAGTAACATAACTATTTGCAACATAGCTTATAGGAAGTGCCATATCAGCATATAACACACTCTTAATTCTTGAGAAGGAAAAGGACTGACAATGTGTAAAAGTGAACAGAGACATGAGGCAAACATTCACAAAAGACATGAGGAACCCATATTATCAGATGCATACAAATTAGTACTACACGTGATCTTCTTTCTTAGCTATTAAATTAAATTGCCAGCTATTAAAAAGCACTGGCAGTGCATCCTCTTGGCGAGGCTATGGAAAACAACACTTTTATAAATTGTAAGAGGGAATGCAATTAGTGTAACATTTTTGGAAGGGAACTTGGCAATATCTAATGAATCTATAAATGCATTTATCTTACAGATAGCAATTTTCACATAACTCATCTCTAAGTACATATGCACATGATTATTTAATGAAATATTATTTGCAATTAGGAAATATATCAAATACCCAGATTCCCATAAGCAGGAGGGTGCTTTCAAATTAATATCTACATCATGAACTATTGAGCTATTGAAAAATCAAGGAGGGTATCTTCAAGTTGGTACAACCAAATCCCTCCAAAATATCAATAAGTAAGAAAGCATCCATGTGGAAAGTTGGTTGTTAGGTTACAAACTTTTCATGCCAGTGCAGAGGGCAGAAGGAGGCAGATAACTGAGCTTTGCTGAGCAGCCAGTCTAGTTGCTTTGGTGAAGTTCATGTTCAGAGAGGGGGCAGGGAGGTGGAGACTGACTCTGTTTCAGAACAGAAGATGGAAACGATATAAAGGGGAACACTCAATTTAGACTCTGGCCTCCGCATGCATATACAATTCTCACACATACATTGCTGTTTTACTGGGGAACTGCCGGCTGGGAATCCTTTGCCTGGCCCACACTAGCAAAAGGTCTCTGGGGCCTCAGGTGTGGCCAGAAAGACCAAGTTAGCAGCTCTCCAAGGGGAAGCCAGAGCAAGGCAGTGGCAGGTCATGAGACATTGTGGGCAGCTAGAGATCAAAGTGAGGGCCACTGAACAGGAAGTGACTGAGGTCAAGCTCTTGCACCCTGCTGGTTGGGCTGGTTCAGTGCCAGCAGTGAAAGTTTTTGAGAGAATTTTTTTTTCCATTTTTTAATTGGATATTTTATTTATTTCATTTCAAATGTTATCCTGTGGGATGCTGGACGTGGGGAAACAAAGGGGTGGGAGAGACCCTCTTCAGGCCAGAGCTCTAGGAGACTGAACAGGACATAGAAGACTGCCCCGGGCGTCCGGCTGTATTAGGCCGCTGGACCCTCTTCCAGGGGTTGGGGAGGGAACAGTCTCTGCCTTAGCTTACTGGAGACCCCCTGAGTGAACCACATGAAGCCTGAAGGATACAAAAAGCAAGAGGATTTTTATTGTCCCAGTGCATTGGGATTGTCCCAGACCTGAAGGAGAGATGGCAACCCCCGGCAACTTGTTCAGTGAGCTTTTATACAGTTTTTGAGGGTAGACTTTGGTAACAGCGTGAATTGGTTTATACCCATTTGAGGCCTGTGACAACCTTTCTTGGCATTGGTGGCCCCAAGCGAGGTGTGGTCTTATTCACCAGAAAGGGGAACTGAAACATTTTTGGTCATTATCTGTACCTGCCCTGCATCTTTACAGGGGCTTCCTGTAGAGTTTGTAGTGCTGGGACATTCTGGGAAGGGAGTGTGTGTTCCTGGCAAGGTCTTTCAGCAGCCATCTTATGTTATCTAAGGTCACACAGGCTCTGACTCTTGGCATCTCAGAAGAGCCAGCTCTGGGGTCCCTGGGCCACATGGAGCCAGATGCCCCTAGGTGTCAGGAAGAGCTGAGAACAAAGTCAGCCCCCCCACCCCCAGGGGTGTGTGTGGCTCAGTTAGCCTCAGGGGCCAAAGAGAAAAGGAGCTGTGGGAGAAGACACTGAGTGGTTCGAGGGCAAGAGTCTTTGGTCTTGTCTGGTGGCTGGAAATGCTGGGAAGCCAATGCAGCTGGTTGGAGGGAAGCCTGCTCCATTGTCCCAGCATGATGGATCCCAGTGAGCAGAGATGGTCCATGGTTTTAAGGTGTTTATTTTAGAAAGGCAGAGAGGGAGAAGAGTAAAGAAGTAAAGGGCGGCCATGACCATGTGGAGAGAGGGAGAGAGGGGGAAGGGGAGAAGGGGGAAGGGAGGGGGAGAGTAATATACAAGAAAGAGGGCAAGAGAGAGAGAGAGGAGGGACCAAGCAGCCCCTTTTATAGTGGGTTGTTACCAGGTAACTGTTGGGGTGGAGTCTAGCCAGAATTCCAGGAGCTTGGGGCATTGCCATAGAATTATGGAGTTGAGGGCTCATGGTGTCAGGGCTTAATGTCTCATCCCTTGTAGAATTTTCTATTGGGTCTTCAGAGTAAGCCTCTCTCAACCAGAACAAAGACTGCCTTTCAAGGTCCAACATTATCCCCTTTCCTGGTTTCCTCTCTGCAAACCCCCATCTCATCCCCCTCCTCCTGCTTCTATGAGGGTGCTCCCCCACCCACCAACATACTCCCTGCCTTACTGCCCCAGCATTCTCCTATACAGGTACCTTAAGCCTTCACAGGACCAAGGGCCTCCCTTCCCATTGATGCCAGATAAGGCCATCCTCTGCTACATATGGGGCCGGAGAAAACTCTTACCTGGAGTGTTGCAGCTCAGTAACAAAGGCACTCTCAAACTGTCTTTGGTGAAATAACTTATGCAGTTTTTTCCTTGTGGATAGGACCTTATAAATATTTGGGGATAGGGGGATAGGTTGTGATCTAGAAGCAGATGCTTTCTATTGGGTTGGTCTGAGATTAACATCTCATCTGCATGTGAAGGACTTCAGGCATTGTCTCTACTGTGACTGATTGTCACAGTCCTTTCAATGAGGTGTTGTGGTCACATGTTCCAGAACAGAAACCTAGTCAGGAGTAGATTTGAACACCTAATTTTCGTAATTATGAGAATTGCTGGGATTACTGGATCCCCTGGATTTTCTCTCAGGTTTTCTGTTTGGTGGCATGGTCCACTGCCCCACAATACGTCATACACACAACACACTAAATATATACTTCACAGTATACAGTATTTGTAGATTTCTACTTTTTAAGAGAAGGCTGAGTGGTTAAGAGTATTGATTGCTCTTTTAGAGGGACCTGGACTTGATTTCCAGTACCCAAGTAGCAGCTCACAACCATCTGTAATTCTAGTTCCTTGGGTTCTGGTGCCCTCCTCTGTCATCTGCAGGCACCAGGCATGTGTATGGTACACAGATATACAGTCAGAGAAAACAAAACATGAAAGTAATAAAATAATAAAGGAGGGAAGTTAAAAAGTGCATGTATGTCTTCTTTGTTATAAAAGAAAACAGGAAGTGTTGTTTTCAGAGTGAGTAGGTTTCAGAAAGGAAATACATGAGGGCAAGATCAAGGGGCAACAACTCCATAGTTGACTTAGTGACTGTCCTCTTGCAGATGCTTCTTGGCTTAGTTAGGCTTTATGACCATAGTTTATGTTTCATGTGCTACAAAGAAAAAGAAAAAAGAAAAATTAAACTGACAAAACGTGAAAGTAATGTGGAATACAAATAAGTTAATCTAGTAAGTAATTCATGAACTTTTACCCTCAGAATTAGTAGCAAGCAAAAGAAAAAAAACTACAGGCGAACATTCAAGTCATAAGGCTAGTTAATCTTTTGCAACTAGCAATCCTAAAACGTCTTCAAATGTACATAGAACTGAGCAAATGGGCAAGTAGACAATGATGATGCAAGGGTTATTTTTGTTTGTTTGCTTGTCAGTGAATATTAAATATTAAAGGACCTTGTAAAATTTGATTAGAATTGGAGCTGTCACTATAAACTGTTTAGTTGATTCATAGATAAATGTGTATATTCCCAAGTATATATGCATACATACATATAAATACACACATATTTCCAGTCTCAAAACAATAACAATATGTATGTATGTATGTATGTATGTATGTATGTATGTATTCACACACACACACACACACACACACACACACACACACACACTTACACTGAGATCTTTGTTTCTGAATCTCATTCTCCCTTCCACACAATCAAAACTCTGGACAAATGCTTATTTTCAGGGCATGAGATATGAAAGAATAACTTGAACTTGGACCAACAGAGGTTAATTGAACACATGGAAAAACTTTAGGATTGCTATTGAAAAGAATATTCCTGAGATAATTCAAACAAAAATAATGTGGTACACAGATTAAGAATGTTTGGGTTATACTAAAATAAATGATCAGAAGGAAATGTTCTTTTATCTGCTAGAAAGTCAACTAAAATAGAAAATAATAGGATTGGAGAATTACCATTGGTAGCCATTTTATCATAAAAGAAAACTATAGTATTACAGATGGGGAATCTAATAGGCATCTCTTGTCTCAGTAACATTTATGCCATTGCAGGCCAATTGTCTGAAAGAGCAATGTAATGGAGGAAAGTTGAGAGGTTTCAGCTCAGTCATAGGACTTCATCAGCACATCGAAGTGGACTGAGTAGCAGAAGCTGGTCACATCATGACAGACAGTGAAGAGAAAAGGAAACAGGAAGAAACCATAGACATAGGGTATCTCCAGGAACCTCCCTTACGCCTTGTCTCAGTGACCTGCTTCCCTTAAGTAGGTCCTGCCTCCTAAAGTTTCTAGAACCTCTGAAAGTAGTGCCATCAGTTGGACTTGGTGCTTTTAACATTAGCCTGTGTAAGATATCCGTATTCTAACCATAGCACCACCTTAGTTAAATAGTTAAAATTAATATTTCCAATGTGTGTGGGGGGGGGAGGTAGAAGTGATATTCCACTGATAAGATGCATTAAGAATCTGATAGTGAAGAAACCTCAGAAAGGTTCTCCATAACTGTCATGGTCAGGAAAGACAGAGCAAGACTAAAAATTCTTCCAATTTGAAAAGCAGAAACATGTTAAATAAATATAAAATGGTATTCTAAATAGACTCTTTTTTTTTTTCTTTGAGCTTTGGGATATTTGTAGAATGATTAGCAATTTAGAAATAGTCTGTAGTTAGATAATAAACAGTATCTTTCCATCTCTGTTAATTGCCTGACTTTTCTAATGGTTTTGTAGTAATTAAAGACTATGACTCCATTTTCAGAAATTATTAAAGAAGCATATACTTGTGAACTACAAACAATTCATAAAGTAAAAGGTTCCATGGCAGGTA
The DNA here is from genome assembly GCA_019843815.1 of Montemys delectorum. Classification (NCBI taxonomy): domain Eukaryota; kingdom Metazoa; phylum Chordata; class Mammalia; order Rodentia; family Muridae; genus Montemys; species Montemys delectorum. The sequence continues at coordinate 61,541 of JADRCD010213360.1, forward strand.
GATAGCTATGTAAAATATTTAGCTTAGAATTCTTGTACTCACTCTTTTTCTTAAATGGGAATTAATTCAAATGTTTTCTCCAAAGGACAGCAAGAACTGAAAGTGTTGAGGCACATTTGCTTCAGCTAGGAAAGGTCCACAGTCCTTTAAAGTTCACAGTTCCTTTCAATCAAGTTCTCTCAGAAGTCAACACCTAATAACCAACACTGCTCCAAGTCCTGTTCGCTGCTTAATTCACTCTGTTATGATTGTATGCATGCTGCACTACCAACATAGTTCTGGTGCTACCTGAGCTCCCATTGGAGGTGTTGAAAAATGTACAGTTCACTATACCTTACTGCTTTCTAAAACCCAAAAGTGTTTGGGAGTTGGAAACATTCTGCTACCTAGAATTTTAGGAAAAAACATTGTGTTCTAACCTTGGCTCTTATTACCCATTCTCAAGACATATGCATATATTTATGCATACGTGCATGTATGTAGGTGGAATTACATGCTGGGTACTTCTGTATGTGCACATATACACTCACAGGAGAAAAAAAAAACACACACAGAGTGAGGGATGGGGGTTTGGTATAAGATCAATAAATTTCCCTAGCCTCAAGTTAAGGTAAGCCATGCAGTTACAAGAATTAACCAACCACCTACCTCATCATCTTAGGTTTCCTGTGTTATGAGAACTTGTAAATTTTGTTAATAACGACCTAATAGATGGAATAATTTGTTTAATGCTCTTTGTAAATAACAGGTCAACGTGAAATCAGACCAGTGCAACCTCGTGACTCATCGCTGTCTGCTTCCCTGCACAGGCAGTGTGTGTTGGTTACTCCATCTCTGCTGTCAGCAATCTGTAGCCTTTTAGACAACCTCTTGGCAGTTACCCCAAGAGATGCTGCAAATGCTTTTCAACAAGCTCACCTCATTGAACTCCTCTGTAGGTAAGAGATAAGGGCATAGAGATGATAAACACGAGGTATATGTGCCTGACAATATATTCTCATTCGTTCTTACACCCTTAGTTTTTCATTTTCCTAATATTAATGAGCTTCCGATGATGGTGGGTTTTTTGTTGTTGTTGTTGGTAGTGGTGGTTTTTTTTTTGAGACAGGGTTTCTCTGTGTAGCCCTGGCTGTCCTGGAACTCACTCTGTAGACCAGGCTGGCCTCAAACTCAGAAATCCACCTGTCTCTGCCTCCCAAGTGCTGGGATTAAAGGCGTGTGCCACCACTGCACAGCCTGATGATGGTTTTTGCATAGCTGCAAAGCCTTAGCTGTTGTGCTCAGGTCCATCAAAGATTACAGTTTATTCCTTGCCTGGTGTTGCTTTGTCCTATACAGGGAAACCTTAAATATTTTCTTTACTTGAAAAAGCTCTTTCTCTCTATTTATAGTCAGGGTTATATGGAAACCTCACATTGTGGGATTTTTGTCTTTAAAAAGAATCATAGTAACTATGTATGGGGTGTCCTTTATCCCTGACAGCACTGTGGATGCCTCCCTCATAGAAATGTGCATCCAGGAACTCAAGACCCCTCTGCCTTTACCATCTGCTGTTGAACATACTCAGGCTCAGGTAAGCAGCTTGGATCTGCCTCTCAC
>JADRCD010213361.1:1365-30734 GCA_019843815.1 Montemys delectorum
ACACACACACACACACACACACACACACACACATACACACACACACACACTTTGCCCAGGTCACCCTAACACCCAAGGGAACCCTTGGAATCACCCCTCAGGCCAGGTGACACCATGTGAACCAGCTGTGACTGCTTCCATACATTCTATGGATACAGCAGATTGAAAGTAGGTTCAGTTCAGTATCTACCTAGGGTTTACAAAATTATCCTGCGATGAAGAGCATAAGAACAGGACAAAGTTTGCTTCTGGTGCCTGTTTGCTTCCAGGCTCCAGAAAGTTATAAAGCTGCATAATTAAACCAGGGCTCCAGAAAGCTATAAAGCTGCATAATTAAACCAGGGCTCCAGAAAGCTATAAAGCTGCATAATTAAACCAGAGCTCCATTTCAGTAAGTGTTGTGAGAATGACCCTTCTGAGGAAAGCCAACAGAGTCTCTCAGCAAGCCTCTGGATGTCGGTCCTTCTACTTCCAAGCGCCCCTTATACTTTGCTCAATATCAAGCCCATCAAAAAGCTGGTGTGCCCTTCAAAGGTTCTCAGGGATGCCTGAGTGATCGGGTCACGGGGAAGACATTTGGAAACAGCATTGAGCAGTCCCATTCAAGATGGATGCCCAGGGGTTCTCTGAAGTGAAGTCCGCAGTTCGGTATTTCTGACAGGCATCCTAGGTGGCGCCACGGTGGCGAACTGCGGCCTGGTTCTGCTGTGATCACTGAAGACCACCATGGCTACTTTCTTTCCCATCCTATCCTGGCCAATACTACTGTACAATAGTACAATCTTTGTACTGTAAGTCAAGTCATTTCCCATTCGTGGAAGCTTCTGGAATAAGTTCTGCTGTTCCGTGCCTCGTTCTAGAGTGCCCACATGCTGGAGCTGCTCTTCCTTCTCAGTGTTGCAAAGGTTTCTCCTCCTCCCTTCCTGCTTTCCCACCTTACCACTTCAGGCTTTCTCTATGAAGCAATGCACTCAGTTATGGGGCAGGGACTCTGCCTGCACCATTGTCCCTGCCTCCCAATCTACACACTGCCCCCTTCTCTAACCCTCTCCCCTTTTCTGAGACAAAGTTTCTCGCAGCCTAGGCTAACCTGAAACACTATGTAGCCTTGACCCTTCTATTCCTCCTGCCTCCACTGCCTGAGTTGTGGGATTACAGGTATGTACCACCATTCCTGGTTTATGCTTCACTAGAGTTCACACCCAAGGCATTGTGCATGTAAGACAGGGGTTCCACCAACGAACTACACTCCTAGCTCTAATCTATTCTCCCTGAAGTCCCTCTAGTCAGGTTCTTGGTCCTATCTGTCCTTGAATATGGACTTGGAAAGGTACCCAGTAATGCAAACACTGCCCAAACAGACCAGTTTCCTTCATTGCCGACACTGACTGACCACACAGTACCCCACTGCCCAGCTTGAACTAGCTTCCCTTCCCCACTTCCTCTTGCTCTGGCTTCTCTTCGATCTGACTCAGTTTTGTCTCCTTATTCTCATGACTTAGACTAAATGGGGATATGCTTGAAATCTCAATTCTTAGGCCATTTTTTTATCTCCTTGGGTGGGTAAATTCATAAAAAGCATGTAATTGTATATTACTCCTCCTCTGGCTTCAGTAGGTGCACCAGGCGTGCATGTAGTACTGATATGTGCAGATAAAATAGACATACACATAAAATACACCTGCATGCATATGTGTGCTAGCACATGTGTATACATATGTGTGTGTGTATGTTTGTGGTGTGTGTGTGTGTGTGTGTGTGTGTGTGTGTGTGTGTGTGTGTTAAAGACAGTTCATACCCTTGTTCTCCCAATTCCTGTCAGCTCACTCAGGTGAGCATCAGAGACTGGTACCCTTTCTCACTCTTGTTTTAGGATTTCATCTCCCATCTTGCCTCTGTATTTTATCTAGCAGTAGCCATGCTGTCAATGAGGGTTCTACATCCCAAGCATAACCCTCTTTCCCATGTCCACACTTGCTGTCCCATCTTCCAGGAAATCCTTTTCCTAGGCTTCGACCGGCAGGGCTCACTCCCACCTCCCCACATCTCTGTTCAGAGTGTCTCCCTTTCCTGATCACCCTTCATCTACCTATCCACTCATCCTCCCAGGGACATCCGCAACACAGATAACAAATATACCCAAATCCCTGTACCTTCCTTGTGACTTCTCCAAGGCAACCCATCCTCATCTCCTAGCCAGTCCCCTAAAGTGACAGGCCTTCCATCCCCATCCCCCATATCCTTCCCAGCTCTGTTTTCCTGGTGATGTTACTGTCCAGCTTGGCATGCTTCAGAATTTGCCATTTTTTTAAATCTATCCTTAAGAGCCTTCCATAATCCTACAGCATCTGTCTCAGCCTTTGTCATGCCCATCACCGTAATTGACTCTGTTTTCCCCTCCTACCTCCTCCTTTCCTTCCCTCCCTTCATACCTCTGCCCTAGGTCTTTGTATGTGTAATTGTCTCTACTGATAAACAGATTCCCTAACTTCATCAGTTGTAATTTCAGTTCATACTTTACCCATCAGACCAAGAATCATTGCATGGAGGAGTCCCTCTTCATACCGTCCCCTCTGGGACTTGGGTCAACTCTCTAATTAAATGTCTCCATTGTCGCTTATATTCCCCCTTGAGAACTTGTGATACTTAATGCTGATTGTCAACTTAATCGGATCTAGAATCACCTGGTAGACAAACCTCTGGGTATGTATGTAGTAAATAATTATTAAAAATCCTGGCACAAGGATTCTTCCCTGCCTCAGACCATTTATGTTCCCAGATGAAAGACACACACACACAGCCTTATACTTTTAAATATGCCTTAAACAGCACAATAGCTGGGCAGCCACCTACCCTCCATGCTGTTAGACTCTACCTTCTTATTGATAATTCTAATTCATCACTTACTATTTACTATGTTCCATCTGGGCTGCTCTTAACCCAATTAGGCAGCCCCCTGGGTTAAAAAAAAAAAGTCAAGTGACCTGACAAACCATCTCCACAGGCAGCAAGAGGAGTGGGAGATAAAACTGATCCAGGGTTGGGGAAGAAAACACCAAAGAAACTATCAAACACCCCATCCTAAGATAAAAGAGAGAGCAGGAGAGTGTGGGGAGAGAGCTGACAAAGGGCAGACAGCAGAGGAGAAAACTGAGTCAGGGACGGTGGGCAATGTGAGCAGAGTTAGAGGGGAGGCCAGTCTTCAGGGCTGGACGATGTCTTCTCAGCCCAAGTCCCAGTGGGTGTCTAGAAAGGAAGTATGAGGTCACTGTCACACACACAGAAATGGCCACTCAGGTACTGAGTCAGCCCCCCCACCAGACTCTGTCACAGGCCTATCCCATGCAGACCCTTCCTGGTTCTCTGTTTATAGGTAGCAGGTATTTCAAGCTAACACTCACCTCCCAGGCTGAGAACCACCACTCACCCTCCAGAAAGGTGACTCGTCTACAACTACTCTCCCTGATTAAGAATGCAAAGCTTAGCCGGGCAGTGGTGGTACACACCTTTAATCCCAGAGGCAGGAGGATTTCTGAGTTCAAGGCCAGCCTGGTCAAGTAGTTATACCCTAAAACAGCAGTTCTCAACCTGTGGGTCCTTTGGGGATTGAAGTACCCTTTTATAGGGTCACCCTTCATATCAGATATTTTCATTAAGACTCATAACAGTAGAAAATTGCACTTATGAAGTAGTAACAAAGTAATTTTATGGCTAGGAGGCACTGGAACATGAGGAACTGTATTAAAGGGCTGTGCCATTAGGAAAGTTGAGAACCAACTTCTCAAACAGGAGAAATTGACTTCACCATCTCTAATGAAATATGAACAACCCAGAGGATAACCTGTGCCTGGGTTTACTCACATACTGCATCTTCCTGGGCTGGCTAGTCATACGTCAACTTGACTCACAAACTAGAGTTATCTGAAAGGAGGGAAACTCAATTGAGAAGACGCCTCCATAAAATCCAATTGTAAGGTATTTTCTTAATTAGCTATTGTTGGGGGAGAACCCACCATTGTTTCTGGTGGCATCCCTGGATTAGTGGTCCTTGCTTCTATAAGAAAGCAGGCTGAGCAAGCCAGGAGAAGCAAGCCAGTAAGCAGCACCCCTCCATGGCTTCTGCCTCAGCTCCTGCCTCCAGAACCTTGCTTTGTTTGAGTTCCCGTCCTGACCTCTTTTTGTGATGAACAGCATAAGCTAAATGAACCCTTCCCTCCCCAGCTTGCTCTTTGGTCATGGAGTTTCATTGCACCAATAGAAACCCTGACTAAGACAACTTCTCAACTTCTAAAATCTTCCCCAGCCCCATCATGTCATGGCTACCATTCACACTCATGATGCCCCTCTGTCTTGGTACACACTGCTTCCTCTGCCATGATGAATTTTCTGGAGGACAATTTCTCAACCTTCACCTCCTCTGTTCTGTGAAGCTTTCTCCAACCATTCTACCCAGACTTTTCTCCTTGGTTCGGGTCCTTTACGCACTAGACTGTCATAGGAACTTCTTAGTTCTTGTATTTGTCTGTGTGTGTACACATGCTTACATGCACACATGCAGGTATGTGTGCAAATGTACAAGTCAGACTCATGTGTGTGTGTGTGTGTGTGTGTGTGTGTGTGTGTGTGTGTGTGTGTGTAAGGGGGGGCAATCTTAATTGTCATTCTTCCTCAAATGTCCAAATACCCTTGTTTTCTGAGATAGGCTCACTCACTGGCCTGGAGCTTAACCATCCGACTAGGCTGGCCAGCCAACAAGCTTCAGAAATTCTCCTGCCTCCACCTCCCATCTTATCACCAGTGCTAGGATGACAGCCCATGTCACTAGGCACTAGGCACTAGGCACTGTGGATTAAACTCAGATGTCTATTCTTGCATGGCAAGCATTTTATCAACTGACCTACCTTCCTGATCCTCCAATCACAGGGCCTTCTTGAGCTGAGTTAGAATAGAAGCTCTCCGTTGGGGGCAAAGTAGTGTCCTGGCCCTTCGAGACCCCAGGGCCATGCTTACTAAGTTCTTGGCAAACAGATGGTGGAACAAATAAGGAGCTGAAGAAGTTCGCTGACCCTCAGGGCACTGGATGGTCCATGCAACTCTGGAGCAACAAGGGCTTAATTACCAGGCTGACTGGCCCCCTTGAGGTAGGAGCTCAGATGATGTCTGACCTTTAAAACTGATCAAAGATGGGGCTGAAGAAATAACTCTGGAATTTTTATTTTGTTTTGTTCGGGGTTTTGTTTTTCTGAGACAGGGCTTTTCTGTGTAGCCATGGCTGTCCTGGAACTCGCTCTGCAGACCAGGCTGGCCTTGAACTCAAGAGGTCCACCTCCTGAGAACTGGAATTAAAGGTGTACAGCACTGCCCAGCTAAGTTCAAGAGTTAGGAACACTTGCTGGTGTACAAACATGCATTCAGGCAAAACACCCATACACATAAAATAAAAACAAATGTTAAAGTAATTGAAGATCTGAGTATAACAGACATTCTCCAGTGGAGTGGGATCTGATGGAGAAGATGACAGCCTTACCCAGAGAGTCAGCTAGAGATCAGCCGAAGATACAAAGCTATTGGCCCTGAAATACTGGTCCCCTGAACCCTAGAGTTCTACCAGCTCACTATCTTCTTAGATCCTCTTTCCAGAGAATTTCTCCTCTAGTTATCCAGACTTCAGAAGGCATTAAGATCTATGTCAGCCTCAGGGACGCTGACTACAGCTCCTTCCCAATACCAGCTGACGGCATAAGCCTCCCGGCGTGCTGTAGAGGACACACACTTAAGAGCAGAACAGCCCGGCTCCAATTCCAGTTCCCTTCCTTGCTGTCATGACAGTAGCTCCCCAGCTGCTTTCTCCTCTCAGCCCCAGAGCCCACATCTAAAAATGGAACGTTTAAGCCCCTGAGGGGTTATCACAGGTAATAAGCCTTCCCAGACCATTGGGTGTCTGCCCTGCAAGGGCAGTGGACACAACTCTCAGACTTCTTCTTGTTACTTCATCTTTCTTCCTGCCCTGGTTGTTACCGATTAGTCTACACAAGGTCAATGGAAAACTTCCTCAATACCACTTTTACCAAGGCTCAACAATTAGCCTGGCAGATGAAAAGTCCTTCCACTCCAGTTCCACAGACGTCCGCAGCACAGTTCTTCTCACTGGCTGGTCCACCTCTGATTACATTACCCCCCCCCCCCATCATGCAGTAACTCAGAACTTAAGAGCTCAGCAATAGTATCCAGAAGCCTTTGTGCTCCATGCATCATACTCAGTCTGATACTGAGTCTCAGTCTCAGTTCTCTCATACCACAGAGAGAACAAGGAGGAGCACCCTGCCCCGCCACCACTGACCCATCTACAGAGCCCACAGAGCAAGGGAGTTTCTTCAGCATGTTTTGTTCAGATGGAAAAGGGACAGGGAAGCAGGGACTGACTGAAGCCTGGTGGCTCTTCTTCAGGGCTATCTCTGGTCCTTAGGTATGATACTCATTGCCTAGGGCTACATTTACAAGGCATACAAGTTGAGTATTCTTCGTGGTCCCAAACTCAGGTGTGATAGAGCCATACTCCCCGAACACGCTCGAGGGAAGGTTTTCTTGTTTCTTCCCTTTCTATGACTCCAGGAATGCTCAGTGCTCTGGGGCTGCATGTGCCATACTCCCTCTGGCCTCTGTGTCTCCTTTGCATGGCCTTACCTTTAAGAAGATGTTCTCATCAGGTTCAGGAGCCACCCTAATGCAGGCCAGCATCCTCTGTCTCCCCCGTGACGCCTGCAAAATCTACCCTTCCAAGCCCGACCTAAGTCTGGGCTTCTGTGTGGACATGAATCAGGGAGAAGGCAGAACTTGACACCCTGCAGATATTCTATCCTCCAAGAATTCTTAATGGTCTTCATTCCACTCTGCCCCTGCAAGGCCACCAGCACACTAAGTCATCCCAACGTCTTCATGATCATCAGGGGCATCTCTTCCAGATCTCCCACATCTAGCATGGGGCCTGACACCAGGGAGACACTCAACATGTGGGCATTGAATCATTTACAGACTCAGAGGGCAAGAGGAAAATGAGCACAAGCCATAGCTTTTAAGCAACTTCTGACAACTCCAGTACTCACCAAATGTCCATCAAGAAGGAATTAGAGGGCCAGAGAGACGCCCTAGCAGGTAAAGGTACTTACTGCCAAGCCAAGTGACCTGAATTTGATCAAAAGAACCCACAACCACACATGCACACATGCAGACACATACCACACATACACATTATAAATAAATAAATAAATAAATAAATAAATAAATAAATAAGGGATAGATGATAGATTATAGATACATACATACATGTGTACATACATAAATACATACATAAAATAAAAATATGAAGGAATTCGGGTCTATGATAAGTTACAAGGTCAAGCACATGGAATTATCTGAAGGGACTCCTCTGTTTGCACAGCATTGCCCACCATACCTTGCTCTCATCTTTCCACTGTGACCTTTGAGGTGACTGCATGTTGGAGTTGAATTTAGTGCAGGGGCTGCTGGGGGTGGGATCCATTTCTAAAATGCTGGCTTTCCTACAAGCTCATAGAAATTCCAACCCACTCAAATCATCCTCTTCATGTGGGGGATTTGATTTCTCTTTCCCCTAAAGATCTCCATGAGTCGCTTTTCGATTTTGTTTCATTTATTTGATGGAATTAAAATGTCAAGGCCTACAATCCCCAATTCCCCAGTCACCTTCCCATAAGAAATCAGTGGTCCAGAAAACCCAGCTTTCAGGATATAGCAGGGGATTCAAGAATCCACAGTGATGGTAACTTAGGAAGACATAGGCCTGGAGGTCTGCCTTGTTCGAAATCAGAGGCTGTCTTTGTAGTTCCCCCAAAAGACCTATCATCCCTCCCCACATACAGAAACCAGAAAGTCACCTCAGGATAACAATTAAAAAAAAAAATCAAACCCTGTGGAAAGGGCTGTGTGGGGAGCAGGAGAGGAGTTGCTCCTAGCTGCTCCTGCTCTCCTGTGTAGATACAAACGAGCAAAGCTGACACATCCTGAGGGAGACCTCAGAGGCAGGACCTTAGTCTAGTGCTGGCAAAGAAAACAGAATGAATCCCCACTTTGCATATAGATTTATTTGGCTTGCTTATTGGAAGGGGAAGAGAATGCTAATGGGTTTGAAGGGACCATGACTGTATGCCTAGAACCAAGACCATTAGTGGCTTGACAAGGGAGAGATGGTCATGGCAATCTGCCCTGAAGAGATCTTGCCGAATGGATAAATAAGAGAGTGATAACAGACAATACTTCCTGCTCATTCAGTCTGCATTAGGCATAATCAATCCCAAGACAGCCTTCCAGCTCCCCTCACCCAACACACACACACACATACACACGCACACGCACATACACACACACCCCTGAGTGCCCTGTGGAGAGCAGCCCCCAAACCAATCTCTGCATCATTCATGTTCAACCGCTCTTTCTTGTCTTCACCCCTCATATTATAACCATTTATGGGTCTGCTTTCTTCCTTGAGTTTACTTGACATTTGACCCAAATGGTCACCATATATAATGCAAGAGCAGGTCTGCTGTGTCCATAGGCCTGTTTTTGAGGCTCCAGAAAGAGAGCTGGCTGCCAGGAAGCAAGTCCTGAATGTATACAAGCATACTCGTGCAAATGTTATGGGTTGAAGTTGAAATGTTCCTCCACAAGCTCATGGCTTGAGTTCTTAGTTCCCAACGTGGGGAACTATTTTGAAAGGCATGGAGCTTTTAGGAGATGAGATGTAACTGGAGGAAGAGAGTCACTTGGAGGGGTGGGCAGGCCCTTGAAGGTTCTGTCCATAGTCTCTGTTTTCTGTCCATCATAGTATACTGAAATCTCTATGAAGCCATGATCCAAGATTTAACCTACCCTCCTTTGAACTGACTCTATCAGATATTTTGATCACAGAGACTGGAGGGTAAATATACCCCGAACATCTAGGACGTAGCCCAACTGAGCATGGAAACTGAAAGCAGCAGAGAGAAGGATGGGAAGTCTGTTGAGTCTTTGGTTTAATATCTATCACATAAAAACCCAGAGCAGTAGTGTGTGCCTGTAACCCCAACACAGGTAAGAGACAGGAAGCTCCAGGGGAACTCTTTAACAGGATATATTAGAGTGGCCTACAGTTTATGGTCTAACTGTTCCAGCAATGGCCGTCTCTCAATGTAAAGTCCAATAATTCAATAATTGTTCAGTCCATAAGACTGGATGTCTCAGCTGATCTTCACATACTCTGGGTTCCCCCTCCCCCCAAAAGTAGTCTGTAATACCAGTAAAGGAATGAGCTTGCTGGACAAAACAAGGGCAAGTGGGCAAAGAGCAAAAGCGTCTTTCTTCTGTGTTCTATATATAGGCTACCACAAGAAGGTGTGGCCCATATTTAGGGTGGGTCTTCTATCCTCAAATGATTTAGTTATGAAAATTCCCTCAAAGCTATACCCAGCAGCTTCGGGTTTCCTTAATTCCAGATGTAGTCAATGACATGCAACAATAGCCATCACACTTGGGGTTTGATGGTCAAGTCAGTCTAGCCAATCAACAAAGTCTAGTTCAGTGAGAGATTCATATTTCAAAAACTAGGGTAGAAAGCAATTGAGCAAGATACCCAACACTGACTTCTGGCCTCCACACATACATGTACCAATATACTAAAATATACTAAAAATATACTAAATATACTAATATACTAAAGCAAAACAGGTAACATTTCTCAAGAAGAATGCATCTGTGCCTCTCCATGAAGAACTTAACTCCAGCTAAAAACTATTCTGATAAGAGAGAGTCAGGAGAGAAGAGACATGGAATGCATGACAGCTGAACAGAGAAGTGTGGGAACATTGGAGCCCCTGGAAAACGGCAGAAAAAGGCACTGGATTCTCTCCCTGTAGGCTCCAGGGAATGTGACCCTCCTGATACCTCCCTTTTGGATTTGTGAGCTCCTGAGAGTAGATACAGTGCTGTTGTCCTAAGCTAAACTTGTGGTGATCTGTTACAGCAGCTACAGAAAACACACACACACACACACACACACACACACACACGCACGCACGCACGCACGCACGCACGCACGCACGCACGCATCCACGTCATAAAACATCTGTAGGAACGGAGAGAGAGCCTATATGTACCTCAGCAGCCAGCACTCCACCCCTGTGAGGTTGAACACCACTTCCTTCTCTTCCCTGTACCTTTGTTTTTCTTCCCACAGTGGAATGTGATCTAGGATGAAGAAGCCTGCGCTCCTATTCCCTCACACACACTCTTTCACCATTCACTCCCTTCACATACATGAAACGGTGCCATTGTTAAAGTTTCCATTGCTTACTACTGAGTCCTAAGACAGAATGCAGTGAGTTTATAGATCTTCGAATATCTCCATTTATCACAGAAGACAGTGGGTGCTTGTCCTTGCTGTCACTTCCTTGCTGGAGATGATAATACAGTATAAAACACAGAACAATCCCTCCCTAGAGCTTCTGATGCAGAAGAGGTATCTGGACAAGTCATTCAACTCCACAAAGACATAGTTACCAGAACTATATTTTAGAAATTATGAGGACCCCACCCCCACCACTCAGGGGCTGATGGGGGAAACACCATATGAATGTTTAAAACCAAAATAATAACCACAGGGTTATGCCTATGGTGGTACATGTTTGTAGTCTCAGCGCTCTGGAAGCTGCTACAGGAGGACTGTTGTGGGTTCAAGTCCATCTTGGGCTATGTAGAGAGTACCAAGTCAGCCTGAGCTACATAATGAGATCCTGTCTCAACAAACAAAAAGACCTATGAATGGTCGCAGATACAGACAGGAACTGCAGAGAGATGGAAGCAGAAAGGATGGGAGAGAGGAGAAAGTGATGATTCATGGTGGCGTTGCATGGGTGCAATTATCTCTTGACACTGTAAAGTAGCCTCCTAATACAGTAGAACATCTACAGGAGGTTTCTGCCTACTCTTACCCCATTTTACTCCTGAATAAACAATACAGAGACATCAGAATTTATTGACCAGCTGCTGGCACTAGGCTGGACAAGTTCTAAGCTGTTCTCACCCAACTTGTCTATCAATAACTAGATAGAGGCCCTGTTGCTTGCCGATTGAGTCTTGCTCTGATGCATGTGTGTCCTCATGGAGAGCTTCTCTTGGCCATGTACTCACGGTACATCCTGCCTCATGGTGACCTCCTCCTTCTCTCTCCTCTGCACTTTTTTTTTTGTGGTATCCACCTGATACCCCCTACTCAATCCTAAGTCCTGTCTTCCTCTCTCCCCTGCCCAATAATAGGCTCTAGCTTTTTATTTACTAATCAGAGATTATTGGGGAGCATTCTTTACAACACATTGGTCATTTCAATGCCCGTTTCCAGACTGCAACTTGATCTTGGGGCACAGAACTCAGTATCTAAATATACAGCACAGAAGACCAACCTCAAGATTCTAACTCTTCCCTCCTGGTCCTGCTATGATTTGAAATATCTCTCAGAGGTTTATTGTAGTGGTTTGAATGAGAATGGCCTCCATAGCTCATTCATATGTTTGAATATTTGGCCTCTAGTTGATGAAACTGCTTGGGAAGGATTAGAAAGTGTGGCCTTGTTGGAGGAGGTGTGTCACTGGGGTTTCAAAAGCCCATACCATTCCCAATTAGCCCTCTCTGCCTCATGCTCATGGATTAAGATATGTGCTCTCAGCTACTGCTCCAGCACCATGCTTGCCTGCCCACTGCAACACATGTTCCCTGCCATGATGGTCAGGGACCCTAACCATCTGGAACCACAAGCTCCAAAGTAAACACTTTATAAGTTTCCTCTGTCATCATGTTTTGTCACAGCAATTGTAAAGCAACTAAAAATCAATGGGAGGAGAGGCCCTTGGTCCCATGAAGGCTCTATAACCCAGTGTAAGGGAACACCAGGGCCAGGAAGCAGGAGAGGGTAGGTTAGTGAGCAGGGGGAGGGAATAGAGTTTTTTTGTTTGTTTGTTTGTTTGTTTGTTTGTTTGTTTGAAACCAGGAAAGGGGATAACATTTGAAATGTAAATAAAGAAAATATCTAATTAAAAAAAAAAGAAACTGACCTTTTGAACTCTTGGTGCTTGTGGTACTATTTTGAAGGCTTTGGGTCTGGGTGGCAGAAGTAGGCCTTTAAAGGACATCCCGTTCTGTGTCTCCAGGCAGCTTGCTCTTCTTTCTCATCTGCAGCCATATAACCTGTCTCTACCACATGATGGGCAGAACTGCCCCTACCACATGATGGGCAGAACTGCCCCTACAGCCATACTTGGCCACCATGGTGGACTGCAACCCCATGCTTTCTTATTTATCTACCAACAAACAATGCTTAGCTACTAATGACAGCTATAGATAAATAGAAACAGAGACTAAGTAGATCTCTGTGCCCTTCATCCAATGGGGACAATGTGGCCTTCACATTTCAGGCCTGAGGCATAGGACACGTATCCCAGAAAGGCTTGGTCCCTGTAGATGTGGCCAAGGCTTCTGTTTCTCAATAAGTCTTCAAGGAAATACTTTTACCCTCAAAATTGCCCCCTTGTCTTTGTCTGGAATGATGATTTATTCCATTATTCAATGACTGGAAATTCATGAAATTTTGTGGTTAAATTAAAAAAAAAAAATGTCACATGCAATTTCATATGTCCGTGCAGTGGGACAGAGAAGATCTGACAACGGAAAATCACTATTTTGCCCCAAGAGTTTAATGGGCCTCCAACCTGATTTTGTCTTAATTTACAATATTTTTACCCTCTTAATCAAAAACAATGTTTCTGTTTTTTAAAGGTAATCAGAGATAAGGCTGTATAAATAAAGACAACGGTCAGAGCCCTGTAGCATCCTGGGTCAGTTTCAAGGCTGAAATGCTCAAAGGCAAATGCACATCTTCTGAGTCATGGAGCTAATGGGGGCCTAAGAGACCAGTTTTCCAGTCCAGAGAGGCATCCTGTAGAAAGGGGACCATCAGTGAGCCTCAGAAAAGACCCAAGGACTAGAGCTTGAAACCCATGTCTCCCTAGGATAGGAACAGGACCCAAGAGGATCCCTAAGCTCTGATGACCTTGTGAATGGATCTCATCTACCCAAGAGCCTTGAGAAAACTGCAGTCATAAATGTAAAATAGATGATGGGAACAGTGGCCCCAAATAAATATTCTCCCATATTTCTCACTGTGTCTCCCAGACCAAAACTCATTTGCCCTGTGCAGGCTGTGAACAAGGGGAATATTTAGAGAAAGCCACCAAACACATTTTTGTGACCAGCACTCAGATGAAGAAATAAGACAATATTGTTCGGTTTCAAACCTGGCATAAATGGCTGAGGTGTCTGTTTAACATATCAAAGTAGGCCTTGGCCACCAAATCTCCCTGCATTCCTCAGTCCCTACATGTTGCAGGATATGACTCCTATAACCCACCCCCTATAGTGAACTCTTTAGCTTGTGGGGTTGTGCTGCTCCCTCCCTATATAATCCAACCATTTTGGTTACTAGCTCTTTTTGTACCTTTGAGCCTCATGGCTGCTGCACCTGGTTTCTATGATCTCCCCTTTTCATTTCCCCTCCCCCTCTCCCCACATAATAGAGCTCAGTCTGGTCATGTCGACTCTGGACTCTCCAAGATGTCCCTGACTCTCCTACACCAAACCTAGGACCTGTCATGTCCTTCCTTTCCTTTTTATTTGTTTTGTTTTTTGTTTTTGTTTTTTGTCTCTTTCTTTTTCATTCAAATAAGAGATCCTAGGCCCCTTTTCTTCCTTTTCCAGCCACTCGGCTCTCCAACAGTAACTACTGCCCTGATTTTTCCAGCCTGTTGGAACAGCTGGATTCTGTACAGATGGAGTTAGTTTGAATTTGTCATTCTGGCATATTTTGCTCAACATTAACTTGTAAAATCCACCTATGTTGCTGGACACACTTAAAGCTTATTCTTTCTTGTTGCTTATGGTGTTGGACTTCGAGACTGAGCGCCGTGAATACATAATGTTAAACTCTTAGTAAGCATTTATGTAGTTTCTTATTTCAAGTTCTTACAGCACTCTTGTGCAGCATGTTAATGGCTATGTGTACGCAGATCTATTCAGCGAGTGTATAATGGGGAAAGGAAAAGTGCTGACTCATAAGGCATACATAGACTCAGCTTTGCAGATCAGCCAAGCAGTTTTTCAAGCTTGCTGTACCAAAGTTCTCCTCCCACCAGCACTGTGTGAGAGTTACATTGCCCCGCTCCTTCATCATTTGTACTATCTGGCTGTGCTGCTGGTGGGAAGGACATTGCAAAATGTTTCCTTTTTAAATGTAAATCAGATTAGGTGACTCTGCCATTGTACCAACTATAGAGTCTATTCCTGAACCTCATCTCCAGGGCAGATTTCGTGTGCCTTCCTCTCCACGTGCTCTGCGCACACCATGTGCTTCAGCAGATTGCTTCCTTCCTAGTGTACAAAGTGCAAATTCTTCCACAACTCGGCATTTTTTTTAGGTTGTTGTTGTTTTTTTTTTTTTTCCCAAGACAGTGTCTCTGTTGTCCTGGCTGTCCTGGAACTCACTCTGTAGACTAGGCTGGCCTCGAACTCAGAAATCCACCTGCCTCTGCCTCCTAAGTGCTGGGATTAAAGGCGTGTGCTACCACCACCTGGCCCAACTCGGCATTTTTATACTTGCTGTTTCCTGGGTAAAATGTTCTTTCTCTAGTTATTCCTATGGCAGACTCCTTCCTGTTCATCCATTGTCTTAGTTAAGGGTTTCTATTGGTGCAGCAGTGGTGCACGCCTTTAATCCCAGCACTTGGGAGGCAGAAGCAGACAGATCTCTGAGTTTGAGGCCAGCCTGGTCTAGAGAGTGAGTTCCAGGATAGCCAGGGCTACACAGAGAAACCCTGTCCCAAAAAAAACAAACAAAAAACAAACAAACAAACAAAAAAGAGCAAGTTGGCGAGAGAAGAGTTTATTTGGCTGACACTTCCACATTGCTGTTCATCATTAAAGGAAGAAGTCAGGACAGGAATTTAAACCAGACAGGAACTCAAACCTGGAGGCAGGAGCTGAGGCAGAGGCCATGGAGGGGTGCTGCTTACTGGCTTTGGTTCCCCTGGCTTGCTCAGTCTTCTTTCTTATAGAACCCAGGACTATCAGGCCAGGGATGGCACCACCCACCTTGGGCTGGGCCTTCCCCCATTGATCACTAATTGAGAAAACACCTTACAGCTGGATCTCATGGAGGCATTTCCTCAACTGAGGCTCATTCCTCTCTTATGACTCCAGTTTGTGTCAAGGTGACACAAAACTAGCTAGCACATCCATATAGTCAAGAAATATTATGGGCGACCAGGTTTCCTCTCAGATATTAGCTCCCTTTGAAGATCTTTTCTTCACTGCCACAGAATATAGTCATGGCAGCCCATGGTAGCACCCAATCTCCCTCCCATTCTCTCTCTTACAATGTGATTTTGTGGGGGAGGTTGGAGAAATAGTTCAGCAGTTAAGAGCGTATACTGCTCTTCCAGAGGAAGCCAGTTTGGCTCCCAGAACCCATATTAGGAAGTTCACAATCATCTATAATTCCAGCTCCAGATTTGACACTCACGTCTAGCCTCCAAGGGTACCCACATGCATGTGGATACATTTACACAGACACATGAAAAGGATGCGCCTTCTGCCTCCTTATACTAAAATATGAGCAAACAGCAGAGTATATATACATACATACGTATATATGTGTATGTATATATACATATATATATGTATATGTATGTATATATATTTAATGCCTAAAATGCTGGACACAAAAAAATATTTAAAAATTCATTGGAAAAATGTTGAGTGGGAGAGAAAACTCTGGTAGATAACATTTGCAAAGAGAATTACAAAATAGTGTAGCTAATGGAACTCCTGTTATAGTTGCTGTTCTGTTGCTATGAAGAAACACCATAGTTTAGTCCATGATCATCATGGTAAGAAGTATGGTGGCAGGTAAGCAGGCAGACAGGCATGCCGGGGGCTGAGGGTTTACATCCTGATCCACAGGCAGGAGGCAGAGAGAGAGAAACTGGGTCTAGTGTGTGCTTTTGAAACCCTGAAGCCCATCCCCAGTGACATGCCTCCTCCAACAAGGACACACCTCCTAATCCCTTCCAAACAGCTCCACTAACTGGGAACCAAGCACTGAAACATACAAGCCTACGGAGGCCATGCTCATTCAAACCACACACCTTCCATCCCTCCACTCAGCTGATAAAAACTGAGCTCAGAAAGACATATTAACTTGGTCATATTCAGGACACATTCTTTACAGAAGCAGGATTTGAAACCAAGCTCATGAGTTTAATTCTAGTGTCCTACTTTGTTTACAAGAACAGGAGACAAAAATCTTACTCTGTGTAAATGTATCCACAGTTTGAGAACGTAGGGCATGCATGACTGAGTCAGCCTGGAGTCATCTTTCCTATACCATGAAGGCTGACAAAATAGCAAGAAACTATAAAATGAGAGTCAATGATGCATCCCCCTAAATGACCCTTGACCTTGGTTCAGAAGAAGATAATTGAAAGGATGAATAGAGGTCCATTGTCCCTTCTCTAAAGAAAGCAAAAAGAACCATTGAGATAGTTTGTATATGCTCAGCCCAGGAAGTGGCACTATTAGAGGGTGTGACCCTGTTGGAGAAGGTGTGGCCTTGTTGGAGTAGGTGTGTCACTATGGCTTTAGGACCCTCATCCTAGCTGTCTGGAAGTCAGTATTCTGCTAGCAGCCTTCAGATGAAGATACAGAACTCTCAGCTTCTCCTACACCATGCCTGCCTAGATGCTGCCATGTTCCCACTTCGATAATAATGGACTGAACCTCTGAACCTGTAAGCCAGCCCCAATTAAATGTTGTCCTTATAAGAGTTGCCTTGGTCATGGTGTCTGTTCACAGCAGTAAAACCCTAACTAAGACAACCATCTTGGCTTCAATAATTTCCATGGGCTACAAGAACCTGAGATCTTTCAGGAGCCCATGCTGTACCAGGTAAGAGCCCTGTCTCACATGCTTAATTTGGATGAGACTCAGATCATATCATGGTGTGGGTCTAGGGGCCAGTTGCATAATTGGAGGAGTAATCAGTACCTTGGAGAATGTCAGCCAAAATCACTCCTGACACCACTTTCGGTCTTACTGAATCATCTCCAGACCCCATGACTGGATGATTCACTGATCTTTGGGGTCATGACTATCAGGTGCTGACCTAGAAATGAGAGCTAAATTCTTAAGGGGAAAGAGATCCTGTAATTGGAACTCTGGCTTTTCCAGTGGATCAACCTATCATTCTTTGGGTTTCTGGAGACTAATGGAAGACACATTAGTCTCTTCCGTATCAATCAAAATAACTGAGAGAAGATAAGCAGAAACCAGTGAGACAGGAGAAGGTGTGACTATCTGAGAAGAAAGCAATCTGGAGCCTCCACACTCAGTTGAGCTAAGCTTCTAAAACAACTTGCCCACACTGTAGGGATCCCAGCTCCTTGGGTCTTTCCATAGAACTGCTGGAATGCCATCACAGCTGTGTGGCTGGCATCTCCCAGATGGAGGAATGTTAGAGAGAATGAAGTGGAAGGCATGATGATTTATAGGACTGCACTCAAGGTTCAAATTCCATCACCTTCACAATACCCTCCTAGCAACACAGAGCACCCTCTCTAAGATGGGAGGGAATCATACTAGGACACACCGAAGTCTGAAAGTGGATGGTCCCCAACGGGTTCGTGCGCTCCATGCATGGCGCTTACTGAGGTGTTTTTAAGAGCCCTAGAGTGAGGTAACCTAGTCACCAAAGGGGTTTTCCTTGGGAAGAATTCATGCTGATCTCCTGGGGCAAGTTATTTCTCTCAAGAGTAGATTATAAAGTGAGACCACCACAAACCATCCTCCTCTACACCTGGTGAGGCTTCTTGTCTTTGCCATACTGTCATGTAACTAAGGTGAAACCGATGACATGCCTCCTATCTTTAACTTTTACTCTCCAAAACCCAACTATCCATTTTTTTTTTCAAAGTACTCAGCCTTGAGTACTTTGCTCTCACAGCAGACAGAGGACTAGTATATATGAAACTCGGGAAGCAAGCAAGCACGATTGAACAACCTTGGAAGAATGGCAACCACATCTGGGTAGAAAGCCTGAGAAACTAGCCAGAGATCATGTGACTTTCCAACTGCCAACAAGGACTTGCAGCCAGGCTGGCAAACCCCAGAGTGCAGATTCTCGCTATATATAACTTGATACCACCTCCTTAATCTCTTGTTATTGCCCTCAGCAAACACGTAGGGAGACACAGTCTCTAGGTCAAATTGTATGGACCTTTCTAATGCTGTTGATACATACTTTTTAAAAAAAATCCCCAGAAAGGAAACACTGATTAACAACCTCAGTAAACACTCATGTGGAAACCTGTGTAGCTCACACAGTGAATATTATCACTGGGCAAATTTCTATAGATTTTGTAGGTTGTAAATACTTGTGTTGATTTTAATTTTGAATATTTCATTTACTTACTTCTACATAGCTGCATCATTTACAAGTATTGATTACAAGTAAAAGAAGCCAACTCTTTTATGAGACATAATATTTTTACATATTTATAGAGGTCAGAATGACAATTTTATATGTGTGTACAGTGTACAATGATCAAACTGGGGTAATAGGACCTGCCATTTCTATCTCTGTATCAAGTCCAATTTGGAAGAATTTATTCATTTATTTTGGGGGGGGGAAGGAATTGTCAAACTCCTCTAGTTCTTTCTAAATCTATCACAGATTGTCATATATAATGGTTGTTTTACTGTTCTATACATACCAGTATTAATTTCTCCTCTATACCTTGGTGCCCCTTATCTGACCTTCCAGCCTCCCCTTCACTGTATCCCCAGTCTTGAGTGATCAGAATTCCATTCCACTCCTCTGGGAGTTTGACATTTTAATACCCACAAATGGAAAAAAAATGTGGAATTTGGGTCTGACTCATTCACTTAACATGAAACCTCCAAATCCATCCGTGCTAATGTAACTAAATTGTATATTCCCTTCCTTTTGCAGCTAAATGATGTTCCCTTCTGTGTGTGTATCACACTTTCGTTATCCGTTGATCTACCAATGGGCATCTTGATTGATTATATATTAACTCTTGCTATTTGTGCTGCAATAAATATAGGTCTGCAAATGTTTTCTCAAGATAATAATTTTATTTTTTTGGATACACACTCTCTCCATAGCTGAATTGCCCAGGCATATATTAACCCTTTTTTTGTTTTTGTTTTTAAGGAATTGTCATCCTGTTTTCTATAATAATTTACATTCCCACGCATACTATCTGGGCTCCCTTCTCTCTGCTTCTTGCCAGCACTTGCTTTGCTTAGGTCTATTTTGTTTGGTTTGGTTTTTCTTTTGATGCTAGCCATTCCAAATGGGGCTCAGGTGATATTGCATTATTATTTTATTTCTGTTTCCCTGATGATCAATGATACTGAATATTTGTCCATATGCTTGTCTTATCTTCTTTTAAGAAACGTCTATTCAAATCTTTAGGCTATTTTTAACTGGTTTATTTCCTTCTTCTGGATGTTTTTGCTAAGATTTTTTTCACCCCATAGATTACAGATATTAATCCCTTGTCAAATAGAAGGCTTGCAAGTGTTTCCTCCCACCCGCAGAATGTCTCTTATGTCCACTCTATGCCATGGAGAAGATTCTCCATTAGAAATAACCCAAAAAAAACTAGTAATGATGTATTATTTTAAGATATACAGTTAATATATTTAGAGTTATTTAAAACTTATATTGAGAAAAACATATGTATTTTCAGCATTGCTGTAGAAAAGCATCTACATAAGACTGTTCAATTGATTGTTGCTTTATATCAAACAACTTTTATAATACTCATTTTATATTTACAATACTTTATAAATTTTAAAGAATATGACAAAATAAAAAAATGAAAGGTATTGCAGGTATTAAATGGGGGTCTCTGGGAGGATTTGGGGTACAAAAGGGAAAAAAGAATGTGATATAATTCTATTAAAATGTTTTTAAATGTTAACAAATTCAGATAAATTGAAATTATGTATCTTTTCTCATCATAATGCAATGAAACTTAAATCAACAAAAAATTCACTATAGAAATAACCCAATTAACTACCTTTACTTGTAAATTAAAGAATTGAAAGCATTCCAGATAGCTCATGGAATTTAAAAGAAATGTTAGAAAATGAGTCTGAAAATGAGCTGTGGTCAGAGAATCTCCAGGGCTCTAGATAACAGGAAAGGACAAATGGTCTTACAGGTTACTGTCAGTGGGATGGATCAGTTTAACAACCATCCCCTTGCTCACATGTGTAATTTTCTGTAAGCCAGTACAGAAAGAAGTTCCTTGATTCAACCAAGACAGCACTGGGTGGGAGGAGGAATAAATTAGTTACAAAAAGGTAGAATAGGGGCTAGTGAGATGGCTCAGTGGTTAAGAGCACTGACTGCTCTTCCAGAGGTCATGAGTTCAAATCCCAGCAACCACGGGTGGCTCACAACCACCCGTAATGAGAAACAAATAAAAAAATCTTTGGGCTGAGAGCAAGGGCCAGAGTGAGAGGGAGAAGGGACGGGGGGCAGGGGGGCGGGAGGTGGAATAGATACAAATAAAGAACAATCCATGTCTGCTTGGGACTTAAGTTCAAAGGCTCCCAAAATCTGTGCTCTTTTTATTAAATTAAAGTTCTTGCTTCTTTACACCGGATCACCATCCGTTCTTATAAGTCGGTCAAATAAAATAAAGGGTGCTAACCTTTTCATCATAAGCTGTTCAGCATGCTTGGAGAAGCTCAGGGAGAACCTCTTGGGCTGAGATAAATATCTAAAAACTTTAAAATAAGGAAACAGGACTCCTTCAATTTTCCCACCGAAATAATCTAGAAGGGAGAGATAAGGCTAAACAGATCAACCCCTTGACAGCAAACAGACTGGCAAACGTCTTTTGCAAAGAGCCAGGTAGCAAATATCCTATCCATTTCCAGACTACATAGTCTCTGCTACCTATATTCACCACTGCTGCTATGGGACATTGATAATAAGGAAATAAATAAACACAGTAGTGTTCTAATAAAACTTTATTTATAAAATCAAGTGGCAGGCAAGACTTTACCTAGGACCACAGTGTTTACTGCTGCTTCATTTGAACTACGTAAACTACACAAATTGTTGGCAACGGGATACTAGTGTTACACTGTGGGAAAGTCCAAGCTCCAGGGAGAATTCAGCAGGTGAATTGAAAGTCTCCTCATCAACAGCCCAGTAGAGCACCCACCTGGCCACTTGCACTAACTGCTAATTATATGACCGGATCATCTTGGAAATGGATCCTTTGACCCCCCCCCCCCCCCAGATCAATAGCCCCAGGTGATTCTACATGGAACAGAAATCAATAACCTAAAGAGGCCCTGTCCAAATGTATGACCCACAAATTATAAAAGAAAATGAAACTGTTGTTAAAACCACTATTACAGGGCACTTTGTCATTTGGTGGAATAACAGGAACATGAAGCCAATCAATCTTTTTCTACAACTTGATTAGAGATAAATAGCCACCAGGAATTTTATGAGCAGCATGTCATTAAAAACAGCCATTGATGTACATTAACACCGAATGGAAAAAATCTATGCAAGAAGGAAAGTTCTAGACCACCTCCTACCCAGATCTCTCTTTTAGTAGGTTTAAGTTGATCCTGGCTGTATTGTAAGCAAGTATGTTATACGATTCTGATTTCATCAACCCAAACATTTTGCATATTCAACAGGGAAAGCAAACACACCCATACATTCACATTCCCTTCACAGCATGTCTTCAAACTGCCTTTGACTTGATCCCTAATGATTCAGTGTGGACTATTTGTAGCCTCAATCTAGTTAGGTTTCAAGGTTAAGAAAATTCTGCGTCAATAAGACCTCAGCCACAGAGATGGCAAAGCCTGGATCCTCATGAAGCTGAAGTTTAATCGAAATTGAACCCAAAGACTTAATTGCCTTCCAATTTTAGAATCCTAAAATATCCACGATTGCAGGATTAAAGATCTCTGTCTAAGACGCTGTATGAAAACTTTTATAATTCCCATTAGATTTCTTCCTCCAAAAGGCAAGTCTCATCAGACACCTTGGGGGATTTTTCTGGACTCAGTCACGGACAAGCCGTCCTCTCTGGAAGACAAGGCAGAGCTGCTGGGGCTGTGCCACTATCTGCAGATAAAATTTCAAAGGGCTAGTCAGTGTGGGCGCACGCAGGCTGCGGCCGGACACCTTGGGAGAAGATTTGCTTTGAGGAGCTCAGACAGGGAAAACTGATTTCCAGGCACAGGGCTGCCCCAGGTCTGTTCCAGTTACACACAAACAGGGTCACAGTCTGTGCGCTCTTTCCTGCTTAAGCGTTTATTTGGGAACAAGAAAAAGAGAAAGAAAAACCAAAGGGTTCATTGGTGATCGATTCACTGTTTCCTACAGTGAGGCAGCGAAGCAAAGACTACTTAAGTGGCATTTGATTAGTCTCTGGTGACAAGCTTGGAGTTTTTATTTTATTTTAATATTAATGTATATTAAGTGTAAAATAATTTGATATTTTCATATATGTGTGCAATGGTATCCAATTATGTCCCGTTCACCCTAAAATATCTCTGATTCCGAGACTGAAATTCTCTGTTTAAAATTGATTGACTATTACTCGTTACCTGTTGGCTCAAATGGGCCTCCCGGTTTAGCTGGCTCCTCTCCTCACAAGAGACCAGCAACTTAAATAGAGTTCTTAGGAAGGAGGGACTTAGGAGATAGAGAGGAGAGGGATCCAGTGAGCCACAGGGATAGACCGTAGAAAGCAAAAGTCTCTGTGTTCCCGGTTGGATGTGCCGAACACAAAGAAGAAATGGGTTGTAACCCATGTGTGATGGTGCATGACTATACTCCCAGAATGTCAGCGGCAAGAGGATCTCAGGCTCAAGGCCTGCCTCAACAATGGCAAATAAAGAGGGTGGAAGGGAGGAGGGGAAGAGAGGAAAGGAGAAGAGAAAGGAAACCAAAGGAAGGAATGGGCAAGGGAAGGGAGAAATGAAGACGGAAGAAGGGAAGGTGGGGTGGGGAGGACCGGAACACTAATCTTTCCTGTGTCCTTACCTAACCCTTGAGAAAACTTTCAAGGGGTCTTTCTAGACCGCTATGGATAGTCACTAAGTGGTAAATAGAAACAGTATAATGATCCTAAAAAAAAAAAAAAATGGAATCCTTTATACCAGTTAACATAGCTGCTCTCTTTCTATTCAAAAACTGGTATTCATGTGGGGGATGGGGGGTGAGGGGGAAAGAAAGGGTTGACAGGGAGAGAAAGGAAGCAGATGTCTAGCAGATGCCTATGCTCGGTGCCCACTGAGCACCAGGCTGTACTGGGCACAATGAATGGACCCTCCTGTCAACTTCTCAAACTACAGAGATGTTAACCACTCCCATTCTACAAATGAGGGATGCTGATGCACGCTCAGTATCAGCCAAACAGTGATGGGTTTAAATTCACTTCTGGTCAAAACTAAAATCCATCTTCCTTCTATGATGGCCGCCAAAACCCAAAAATAAGCTTTAGCCCGTCACTTTTCAGTGATGATTATGTTAGCATTCGATGAAGGTTAGCATTTATCAACATTGAGGTTAATCTGTCACTTACTGTGGCAATCAATCCTCACTCTGACCCTGTAGCAGCTAATGCTGTCCTCGTTTCCCTACCGGGAACCTGAAGTTAAGCCTTTTTGCTCAGGGACACGGAGTGAGATAGCAGAGGGTTAAGCCAGGCAAACTGACACCAAACACCGGTGTCTTAAGTGCCGTGCATTGCAAACTTATTTTAGTTCAATCGGCCATAAATAAAAACCTGTTATTGCTCAGTGCACTGGGAAGACAGAGACAGAGGAGATTTTTAGCTCCAATTCAGGGGGGTTGATTAAACTGAGAAATGCCTCCTCGGTATCTGGAAGTTACTGAGGGGTAAGCTCTGCAGCGAGTCAGATCACACCACACACACACACACATACACACACACACATACACACACACACACACACACACACACACACACAGAGTTCCCTTCCGTGGACCAAAATGCAATCAGTAGCCATGAATTGCATGTGGATAACCAGCTCTGATGTTCTTTAAAGAACGCAATACAATTTCAATCATTCCATGACTATGGCTATCCCAGGACAATTTCCTGCAGGAGCAACATCCTGGTTCTCTTCGATCTGGGCCTGGAAAATGTTTTTTTAGCATTTTCACAGAGACGAGAAAATAGGGCAGGGAGATGGAGGACAGCATGTAGATGTTTACATACAAACACTAAGCTCACGAGAGAACGTAATTCCAAAATTGGAACCAAAACGTATTTCCGAAGTTCTCTTGGCCTTGGGACGGATCGGCCTCTAGGGTACCACTTGCTGTTTACAGACTGGCCCTCTGCCTTCCATGTCCATGTGACTTTCTGTATCCGAGATTAGACACGATGATCTTGTTACCTGGGCTGCAGAAACGAAAACAATTCCATCTCTAGGGTAAGACTTTAGGAAGGAGGCCTGCAGGAGCACCGTGGGTACACTTTTACATCCAGGTAAACATACATCACATGAGCACTAGGGTACGCCTAGAATAAAGTCCTGGCTGTGCATTGCAAAATGCTAATGTAGGGGCTAGGAAGAGGGCCCAGTCAGAGAAGTACTTGCTGTACAAGTGTGATGACCTGAGTTCAAACCTTCAATACTCTTGTAAGAAAACAAACAACAATAACAAAACACAACAAACAGGCACAATAGTGATAACCTGGAATGTTTGCTAGCAGTTTTAAGGCTGGCCAACCTAACCAATCAGCAAGACTTAGATTCAGTGAGAGATCCTGTCTCAAAAATAATAAATAAATAAATAAATAAATAAATAAATAAATAAATAAATAGGGAAGCAATCGAAGGAGACCACTGATGTAGACTCTGGCCTCTATACTTTTCTACACACATAGGTTAGTACACAAATGCTCATTCACACATAAACACTGGAATACAAGCATAGAACACACATACACACAAGAGTTAATGTTATAAAAACTAAACAAAGTCAGAAAGGGTATGCCAAACTAAAAGACATAGAAGACATGACCAGTGTGTGCTGGGAGGAGGAAAAGAGACATGATGGGGTAGTTGCAAAATTGAGTATGGAGTATTAGCTAATAATGTTAAGCCAAAGTTAACATCAGCTTGAACACTGTGTTGAAAGTCTGTTTAAAATGACAGTGGCCAAACCATATATAAGGACAGAAATTTAACCCTGATCTGCAACAGTCTACCCAGGAAATCATATAATTACTCAATATGACCTTGTCGGAAGCCACACAGCCACTCCTCGTGACAGTCCAAGAGTGGAAATAATAAATAGCTTCTATATTGAACACAAGTGGCTAGTTCTCCATGAATAACTGACAGCTTCTGTTCTGGCTGGTTTTGTGTATCAACTTGACACAAGCTGGAGTTATCGCAGAGAAAGGAGCTTCAGTTGAGGAAATGCCTCCATGAGATCCAGCTGTAAGGCATTCTCTCAATTAGTGATCAAGGGTAGGAAGGACCATTGTAGGTGGTACCATCCCCGGGCTGGTAGTCCTGGGTTCTATAAGAAAGCAAGCTGAGCAAGCCATAGGAAGCAAGCCAGTAAGGAACATCCCTCCATGGCCTCTGCATCAGCTCCTGCTTCCTGACCTGCTTGAGTTCCAGTCCTGACTTCCTTTGGTGATGAACAGAAAAGGTGAAAGTGTAAGCTGAATAAACTCTTTTTTTTTCCCCAACTTGCTTCTTGGCCATGATAGAAACCCTGAGTAAGACAGCTTCCTTATATTTAATCCCTATTTCCCATTTAGGATCAACCAGTCAGAGCCACCTGCAGCTTCCCCAGGCTCACCTCATCTGCCCTTTTCCACTACAATGTAGTCTCTGCCAAAAAGACAGTGCTTCGCTTCCTTGCTACAGAATAACTAGCCTTTGCATTCCTCATTTGCTTGGTCCCTGTTTATATGCCTCAGCCCCGAGTCACATGAATACCCTTGTTTATTGGGACAGTGTGCAGGGTATTTGATTATAAAGAGTCTGCCCTCAATGCTCAAGTCATTCAGGAAAGAACATACATCTAAACAGACAGAAATAAAGTAGATAGGACAGTGGATTAACAGCTCATGTATCTGGGCTATCGAACAAGACTTCTTTGCACAATCCTGACACCTTTTTAGTGTGAACTTATTCCAGAATAAGAAGAGCTTTAAGGTGTCTCTACTTGACCTGTTGGGCAGCCCGCCCCTGTTCACCTGAGATTATGAACTGGGGAGGGGCCAGACCTTTGTCTATGTAGCTTCATCTGTCTCTTCTCCTTGCAGCACCACAATGCAGATCGGGCCCATCAACTCGTTCCCGAGGAAATGATCCTATGTCCCACTCCACATACAACGCGCCTAGATCTCTTTGTTGGTCATTGGTTCATATTGTTGAGCACAGAGAGCAGTGAGTCTTAACGTGTGAGTCGTGTATCAGATACTTACATTACAATTCGTAACAGTAGCAAGATTACAGTTATGAAGTAGCAACGAAATCATTTGGTAGTTGGGGGAATCACTCCAGCATGAGGAACAGCATTAGAAAGGTTGAGAACCACTGACATAGAGAATCTCAAAGCTGTCTCTTTTTTCATCCTTGGGGTCAAGGGTGCAGAAGCATTGTGGTCCAGAGTCATCAGGGTGCTGCTCTTACTATTGGCCTTCATGTACACCCTGTACTATATGAAGCATGATCTCACAAACTGGGGATTTTGGGGGCTATCTGGAGGCTGGCCATCCACTTCTTACTGTTAAGCTGTTCTTGGAACTGGCTGGTATAAGTGTCAGTCACCGTCCACAGTTGTTACCTGTCTATTCCCTAACCTTGCCTTCAGACCCTTCCTCCTACATCGCAACAGTAAGCTGTCCTATTACACCCGAGCCCCTCTGATTCATGAACACAGCAGTTCCGTACCTCAGTACCTTGAGAAAGCCACGGAGCTTGAAAGAACACTATGTTGTCTCTATGCCCCAGATACTTAATTGTTCCCACTATAGCCTGGGCTTCCTTGACTGTTTTGGTGTGTTTTTTTTTGTTTTTTGTTTTTTTTGCTTGCTTTTTATTCCCATCCCCATTCCCCTCCCCCCACCCCACCCCCCAGAGTATTCCCAAACATATGCAGCTGAGATGGAGAATCACGTCCTTCATAGTTGCTTATAGGAAATATTCCTAAGCTCTCAAGAGCTTAGGAATAAAGGGGTGTCTGCCCTTAACCCTCAAATGGTTATGAAAAATATGATCATCTCTATAGAGAGAGAGGGAGGAGGAAGTAAATCATGTATCCATGAAGCTCTTTCTCCCAGGTTCTCTGTTACTTTAGGGACATGCCTGATCATCCATACAGTTTGGTCTCACTAAAGAGCCCACACAGAAGCTCCTGTCCTAAGATAGTGATGATGGACCTTGACCTTTCCAACAGTAATTTATTCTAAAGTCTTTCCCAACAACAAATCAAGGAGAGATAAGCAGGTTAACAACAACCAAAGCTAATCACTGTAATCTATACACTCCCAGCTTATATTCACAAACACCCCCCAGCACAGGAACACGCCCCTTGTGACCGTGCAAGTTGCTACAAGACAGAAAACAACAGATTGTTCATCCAGATGTAGTTACAAGATACTGAAAGTACGAGGAGCAGAGACATGATGAAATCGCCTCAGATTTACAGCAACAGGTGGCAACCTCTGAGAAGGCATAGTCTCGGTCATCTGGCCTCTGGTATACACAGCAGGAGAACAAGGAGACCCAGCACCAAGAAGTCTGTTGTAAGCGCTGTGGCTGACATTCAAAACTGTGGGGGAGGCGGGCACAGAGATGCAGGGGAAAGCATGCATGTGCCCACTTGGCTCTCAGTCTAAATACTCCTAAGTACCAGAGAAGGGGCTTCCGGGCACTCCTCCTATATCTTCAACCCCCAGCCCAATAAAATTAGTGGCTTTAGATAGGGCCTCAGCATTATTTTTAGAAGCTTCTGAGACAAACGCACTATGTGCTTGACTTTGAGAATGACCTCAGAGAGCATTCTCTTATCTCCTGAGCCAGGAAGGACACTGAGTCCCCATGCCTTCAGCCTTCCAAGACAGGCTCTGTAGCCTCTTACATCTTCCTTCTTCTCCTTCCACTATATAGGTGAAACTGGCCTTTAACTCCTGATCCTTACTACACACACACACCCACTCATACTCAAACATGCAGGCCCGCAGAGCAATGTATCTCAGCAAACCCATCTAACTCACTGTAGTTTCTTAAATACAAGCCATTTTTCTAACCACACCAGATAGGCCTTTGGAAGTCCCTGAAACAGTATCCAGTTCAATACAAGCACCACTGCATAAAATGTTGGTTGATTTATTCAGTCAAAACTATAAGACAGATTCAAGGCTTGATGTGCTCTTGTGGTTAGTTCCTGATGTTAAGAATCACACCTAGAATTTGTATGCTTGTGTTGATACAGGGTCTAATACAGCCGAGGCTTTCCTAAGCTCATTCTGTACCCAAAGCTGGTGCGGAACACCTGATCTCCTGCTTCCAGCTTCCGAGTGCTAGAATTATAGGCATGTGCCATTGTGCTTGGTTCATATAAGCCTTGAGACATTAAATTAATCACTTAAGCAGTCCCACAAGACCCAGAGGAAGCTCCACTCCCAGGCACCCTGAAACTCTCAGGATCAGAGGTGAAGGGGACCCAACATCTGTCCCAACACCAAGAGTAACTGGGACCTGCAGGACCAGGCACACAGGAACTCCGCCAGCAGAGTGACTCGGGTTCCTTCCAGTCTCTCTGAGCTGGTGTCCTGAGTGGATCTTGGGTGCAAGCTCTACAGCCAGTCCCACAACACCCAGAGGAAGCTGCAGCACACAAAGGGGCTCTAACAAGCCCAAGGTCACAGGATCCCAGAATCACAGGGTCACAGAGACTGCCTGACTCTGAGGAGTTCTGATACAACCAGGATCACAGGAAGGACTGACTCCAGTCAGATTTAGCAAGGGCAGGTAGCACTAGAGATATCCAGATGGTTACTTGGCATCATCAGAACCCAATTCTCCCACCATGGCCAGTCCTGGACACACCATCACACCGGAAAAGCAAGATTCAGATTGTACTGGCTAGTTTTGTGTGTCAACTTGACACAAGCTGGAGTTATCAC
>JADRCD010213362.1:0-24606 GCA_019843815.1 Montemys delectorum
TGCCTATGAACCTTCTAAACTTGACAGGCCATGGTTAAACCACGGTGCTTTCAGATTATTTGGTTTTCCTAAACCAGAGTTCTTTACATGGCCTACGGTGGCCTTGAACTCATTATCCTTCTGCTGACTGCTGACTGCTTAGACCAAAGGCTCCAAAGGGGTCTTTCAATGGCCATGGCATCCATAGCAAGCATCATGAAGCCTCTCAAGACATTTCCCCTAGAAACCAGAGTCTTATCCATAATGGCAGGGTCAGTGTTATCTCTGCCACACCACACGGTATGGCAGAGAGTGCTTCATTTGAACAGAGAATACTGTAAGGCTGTCACTACAACAAGGGCCGGCCACCTGGGCCAACCTAGTCCATCTGTTTTGGGCACAGATGGTAAAAAGGATGCTGAATAGTGCCAGCTATGCCACACCCTATAGAGCACTGCTTCTTCTCTGTAGTTCTCCTGGTCCTTGGCAGCTGTACCATTCCTTCAGTTCCCCATGGAGATAGTCTGCCTGGACAGTCTCCATGTTGGTGCCACCATGCTCATCTCTCAGTGTACCTTGCTGTAGGAGAGTGGAGAGAGAATGTCAATTCACCCAAAAATATCAGTCACAAGTTTCTATAGTTCTGGGACATTAGAATGTGGCTCAGTTATAAATCACCTGACTAGAATCAACCAGAGACTAGGGGTGTGGCTCAGTGGTACAGCACCTGTCTAGACCCCAGAGAGGGACTGTGGGTGTGGCTCAGTAGTAGATCCCTTATCATGTACAAGGCTGAGTTATAGTTCTGAATAGCAAGAAGAAAAAGGAGGAGGAGGAGGGGGAGGGGGGAGGAGGAGGAGGAGGAGGAGGAGGGGGGAGGAGGAGGAGGAGAAGAAGAAACACCACCACGATTAGACGTGTAACATTCTCAGTTAAATCCTTTCCAAGAACCTCAAGGAGACTATGCCTGCCCTTCTTGCACAAGCATGCTGGCTGATGTCTGGGGATCTCCTTTGTGTCCCTCTGGAACAGCTCTGGTTTTGTCTTGTGTCTTGCTGTGCACACTGCACGTATGAGCAGTTTGTGTGGGCGTTTACCATCTTCACCAGTCTTTTCTATTTTTTCCCCCTTTCTCTTTTACTTGTCATGTAAAAGTGAGATCACCAAAACCTTTGATGTATCAAGAAGGAAGATAGTCATTGTGGCTGGCTTCTGGGTCATGTGTGCTGCCGAGCAGGCTTCAGGTAGGGATTCCAATGGGAATAAGCTAGAAAGGCACAAATCTACTACAAGATGGGACCACTGGGCACATGTGAGACTGTCAGAGAAGACTGCTAATTGCAAGCCAGGGTGCTGAGGCAGTAGTAGGGGGTCTAAGGATCCAAGTTGGGATCTGTGGAGTATGAGGATCCTGGATTCATTGGAAGGCAGGGTTCCAGCAAGTTCAGTGCTTCAGCAAGGAGAAGCAGCTGGTGCTTGAAGGCCTGTAGGCCCAAGGGACTAAGCTCTGTAGGAGGTGACATTAAGAGGAGGAGGGGCTTAGTATGGAGGGTGCATCAGTTGCTCAAAAACAATCAAAAGAAATCAGCCTGTGGAAATTGACCACACTAATGCCTATCAGCAAGCCCGCTGTTTTTAGTCTCCAGCGTTAATAAACATGAGCTGCCTGCATTCACCTCTGTGGGTCTGCGCTCTCTGTCCTTTCACTGAGCATCTCACTTCACACAGACATTCTGCAAGGCAGAGCATGGAGGTCACTCCAGGAGAAATGCTGAGCGCTTCTCTGTCAAGGCCAGCTCCCAGCCCAGCCCTGGTACAAGGTAGAGTCAGGAGGGACATATGCTTGTCTTTGTGCAAGATGCAAAGGCACAATAGAGTGTGACTGCAGGCCTGGTATCCCGGCTACATGGGGTCCGAGACAGGAAGATCACAAGGCCTTCAAGGCCTGCCTGGCCTACACAGCAGGTTTTCAGGCCAACCTGGGTAACATAGTGAGACCTGTCTCATGATAAAAAAGAAAAAGAAGGCTGGGGATATAGTTTAATGGTAGAGTATTTGCCTAGAATCTCCCTGGGAGAGGCTGGGGCATGGCTTAGCAGTAGAGCACTTGCCTAGCATACCCAAGCCCCTGGGTATAATCTGAACACTGCAAAGAAGAAAAGGGAAGGGAAAAAAAATAGGAAAGACTAGTGAAGGTTGTAAAGGTCCACAAGGAGTTCCCACACAGAAGCTGTCCATACATAACAGTGCCTACAGCAAGACACAAGACAAAACCAGGTCTGTTCCAGAGGGACACAAAGGAGGTCCCCTGACTAAGAGACATCAGTCAACATGCTGGTGCAAGGAGAACAGACATGTAGACAACACTGAGCCTCTACATTCACCCTATTCCCACGACTGTATTCAAGACTCCAAGTCTGCAGGAGATGTATGGCCATTGCCCACAGGGAGCTGCACTGAGGTCCTGGGCAGGGGTTGGAGGTCAAATGCCGAAACAACACAGTCTCTGTGAACACCTGGAGAGGAGAGTGTTGGCCATGGCTAGGCTGAGCAGGACAGGAGTGCTAGCATAGCTGGGTTAGGCAGAGTTCGTTTGTTCATGACAGTGACAAGAGGGGTGTCTTGTTTGGTCCTTGCAGCCTAGACATCACTGCATGACAAAGGGAAAGGTAGGCCTCACAGACATTGCAGGTCTTTGGGAAAGAACTGGGCTGAGGAGTCACAGTGGCAGGGACTGTCTGAGATGCTCCTAGAGGACACTCAAGTCTCTGCTCTAATGTCTGAATGCTGGTATGCCATTTCTTGCTCTGTGGTATGCTACAGCCTTCCATGATCCACTACTTTCACACAAAGAGCACCGATGCCACCTCCTTAGTGTCACTCAGCACTCGGATAAGGGCTGGGGGCCACCAGAGCCTTGTGCTCACATGGTCTGGAGCTCAAGGATCCAGACAATGCTGGGTTTTTTTCATTCATTATCTTAGGACCTTGCCTGTCATGAGTGTCTCGTGGTAAGTGACACCCTGACATTGTAGAAGTGTGTGTGGCAGGTGTGGGCACAGGAAGAGGTGAGGCTGGGCACCCTAACCGCACTGCTGCTTGTGACGCAGACAGGAGTAGGGACGTCTGCAGGCTCAGGAAGCTTTCCGCTCGCAGGAAACCCAGCAATTTTCTGCCCACTCCATTTCCAAAAAAGATATTCTGATTTTAAATGTCACTGGGCAGCCGTCTGGGCTGTTCTGAGCAGCACTTTAGAAGGACTGCAAGGTGGTATGGACACCAGCCTAGCCTTCCCTGACTGTGAGAGGAATGTGCCAGTTCAGAGGCTTGGCACTGGGGTCCACTGGTGGAGGGAGGAGCTCTGCTCCATGATGAGGCGATACTGTGGGATGGTGGGGGCCTGGGCGTCAGATTCCAGAGATGAATTCGCTTAATTACATGCATGCTCGAGTGCTTAGAGGAAGTGTACAGATGTCTGCAATTTAGTTTCAAATGCATCAAAAGAATAAAACGGACTAATGGATGGCAGAGGGATAGATAGGAATGTCATACAGCCACAAGTGTGCTGTTCCCGACAGGATGTAGGTGGTGGGTAAGTGGGCATTCACTGTAAAATTCTTTCAATTTCTCTATCTTGAAAATGCTTGCAGTTAAAACACTGGAGAAAAGCAGTAGGGCCCGAGTCCATGGAGGCCCGCCCTTAGCCTATAATGTGGGACCCAGGAGGCATTAACAAGTCTCAGGGCTGGCTCAGCACTCCATGTTTCACATGGAGGAACCTCACTTGTCACCATACAAGGATATGTCCTGCCCTGGACAGGCTCCTCTGCACCTCAGGGTAGGCAGAGCCCCTGACAGGCTTCTCCTTGGTGAGCCTACACAGTATCCAGACCTAGCTCATCAGAAGCACTTATGTGGAGGAGGTTTCGAGGAGCATGGACCTCTGCAATCAAGCAGCTGTCCCTGCTCTTAGGGAAAACACAAGGTATCTAAGGACAGAGACTGACAATCCCTATGTCTGCCTCTGTGCCAGCCTTAGTTTCCCCATCTCTAAGGAAGGCCTTCTTGTAGATCCCGCCCCCACATTTTCAACACAGGATCTCACTATGTAGTCCAGGCTCTGAAACTAGAAACAGCTGCTACAGTGCTGAGACTTGAGGCCTGCACCACTGTGTCTAACCTCCCAGAAGCTTTTCGAGGGCTGTCTGTGAGTCGTAAGTTTGCCGTCCACCCAGCCAGTTGGCATGTGAGCCCATTAGACAAGTAGATCCTAGTAGCCGTTTCCTACTCCCTAGCTACACTAGCAATGCACACAGGTCACTCTGGTCCGTGTACAAACAGCCAATGACCCAGGAAGGATGGCATGCTGCCGCTCTGATGACCCGTCCACTGAGCCCCCAAGCACACCCACACACCCAGCTCTAAGTGGTCACCAGAGCTTTGTTTCCTCGTCAACCAGCTGTGAACTAATTACGAAAAATCCTAACTAGTTGAGCTCCCTCTCTGAGCATATGTTCCCAATTAAGATGAACTGCAGCTGATTTTAATCAATCTTCCTTGAAGCGCCAACTTGAAGCCACTCTTCTTCTCTAGAGGGAAGAGTGAGGCAGGAGTGGGAGTGCAGGAGGCTGCCTGCATACTGAGCACATGGGTGAGGCTTGAGGAAGCCCAAAGCTAGACCACAAGGTTACCGGTTCAAGAAGCTCCATTAGGGCTGCAGAGGAGGCTGGGTCTCAAAAGGGGCTGGCATCAAATGCTATGGACAGGCCGTAAGGAGGAGCCCCAGGATGGATGTTTCTTCCCCAGTACCAGAGGGGCCCAGGTTTAAGACCAACATATAATGGGAACGAGGACTTTGACCTTGATGAAAAAGGAATGACAAGAGCATCTAACAAGGCCCTGCAGGCAGCTGGGGGATAGTAGGGGATGGGGGATAGAAAGGACCTAGCATAGGATTCCCTCAAGGATCCTCATCACCCAGCCTTACAGAGAAAGTACAGCAGCTCAGATAGGAAATAAACATGCCCAAGCCCACCCAAAGTGTGTGGAGGTGGTAGCCTTTCTCTTTTCTGACCCAGGAAACTCCTCCTGGACCACTACTGAGCCAAACCCAGGCCTGTTTGCCTTTCTCTGAGGACCAATCTCATGTGTCACAGCTTCTGTTCCCATGTGCTCAGAAGGACCTGCAGCCACCCTGCCATTCAGTGTTACAGACTGGCTGCTCACACAGGAGCTCCTGCACACACTGAAAGAACAGCAGATGAGGAGCCAGCTCTGACATTGAGGTTGGGTGGGAACTGTTCCTTATCGTAGGTGACTAATA
Organism: Montemys delectorum; assembly: GCA_019843815.1. Lineage (NCBI taxonomy): Eukaryota > Metazoa > Chordata > Mammalia > Rodentia > Muridae > Montemys > Montemys delectorum. The sequence continues at coordinate 5,303 of JADRCD010213362.1, forward strand.
GCCCCCTTTGCAGAACCAGTTCAGTCCTGGGTGTAAAACTCCTCCCTGCCCAGATGTGACAACAGCTGGGACATACAGAACAGACCCAGTCTGACAGCCACAGACTTGCAGTTAGTATGGGGCCCTTGAACTGAGGCCAGTGACCTAGGAAGAAGACTCAATTATCCAAGACACAGACAACTGTCAGGCTGGCCTACCCACAAGTTTGTCTGACAAGGGTATAGGGGGACACAGAGGGGACAGGCTGGTATGTAGTGGGAACTGGGCCAAACTCCCAGGATCAAACAGCTTGAGTAAGTGGTTTGTATTTACTAACAAAATAGTGGGCACAACCTTGTCTGAAAAGACCTTTAGTGTGAATGGTACAGGACAGGGACGTAGAGCCAGGCATTCTGGCCATCACCTGGACTTCCTGATATGTGCACATCTGGGGAGTCCAGCTGAGGTCCAGTACTGGCTAGGGGAGAAGGTGATTTAGGATGCAATAGGAGTCAGGGAGTCCTGCTACAGCCTCCAGCTCTGAGATCAGAGTGAGGCTGGAGGACAGCAATAGCAGGGATGTGGGGGGAAACCCACACAGGAGAGTTAGGCCTCATAGGGCAGTCTGAGTAAATTTCCCCAGTCTGGCTCTGGTAAGCCCCATTCCCGAAGTATGAGCACAGCCTACAGAGGTTATAGGGACTATGGGGCTATCTAGAAATTTCTACAACAGCTGCCTCTCCCCCACCTCAGGCTTCCATGCCAACTGGGCATACCATCCCTGGATTCCTGACCATCAGTTGACATGGACATTGTTCTCCAGGACCACAGACTCAGCACCCATGCTGTTTCTGGTCATGCTGTGAGTATGGCTCATGTATGTATGCACTCAGTGCCTGCCTGCACATGGAGCTCCACACAGAGCACAGAGCAGGGGTGGACGTGGTCACTAGCACTCTGGCCCTCAGGAAGGCTCTGAGCTGCAGGGCTCAGCAGTGCCAGCACACACACACTTGTGGTCCTGAAGGAAGGAGATTTTGTGAATCCCATTCTTGTGTCACCCACGCGGGGCACAGAACACTGGTAACTTCTCTATCTGTATTGTCCCTGAAGTCCCTGCAAGCTGTGCTGAAATCCATTTATCCCTCCAACCTGACACAGTTCTGTAGCCAGGTGGCCTTGACTCACCCTCCAGCGGCCCTTGGCCCAGGACATTGGCCCAATTAGAACAAAACAGGATGACAGGTCCTAGGGCTGGGCATGAGTACAGCCAAGGTTCAGAACACCTCACTTCATCAAAGCTGTCACCTCTCCCATCACCAAGATTGGTAATAGGGACACGATTTGATTGCCTCTAATAGGTGCCAAGGTAAAAATCAATGGCCTGTCTAGAAGCCAGGCAATCTCTAACCTGTGGGCTTCTTGCCATGAGCAGTGTGATCAAGAGGAAGAAAACTAAAAGAAAAGAAACAGTCCAATGCAGACAGCAGAGAAGGTCATGATCAGAGACATAGGAACGACAGTGGACAGCACCAGAGAGACGAGAGGCCGAGGTCAGTGCTGAGAAGCGTAAGAACCAAGGGTATGAAGCAGTCCCTGCACGGTGAGCCAGAGTGGCACAGACCTGTGGCCCTGCAGAACCCAGCAGTAGCTCTCAGCCAGGTAAGGGCGGATGTATAGGAGGCAGTCCAGGTTTCATACACAGGAGCTAGAAGGAGTAATGTCTGTGCAGGGAACATCTCTCTGGCCACCCAAACCTACCTGTAGGGTTAGTCTCTCCATCTGCATCTCCAGTGCCTGTTTTTCCTGTTCCAGACGGCTCCGTTCACCCTCCAGCTCCTCCACCTTCAACCTACAAGGAGACCATGACATAACCAGGTGCCACTACAGTTCAACACAGACGGAAGACCATGGCCATGAGGGGTGATGCCGGGGCAGGGAACAGCAGTACATAGCACTTGTTCAGGTGTAAGGAATGACTCAGGCTAGGGGATCCTGGCTGACTCTGATGCTTGGCTAGAAGCAGGTAAGGAATCTGTCTCAGGCCCTGTCTACCCTGGGGGTGACAACAGGCTAGAGAGGAGACTACAAATACAAAAACAACCTTAAGAGTCCCTAGAGCCGTGGTTCTCACCCTTCCTAATGCTGCAACCCTTTAATACAACTTCTCATGTTGTGCTGATCCCAGACCATAAAATGGAGGTCCTCAACTCTGTGTAGTCCAGGAGCCTGAAACAAAATAGCCAGACAGCTACAAGGGGCTAAAAGGAAAGGAAGTGTCCAGAGAGCACTTCAGGACTAAAGCAGAAACCAAAATGAGCCAAGAGCAAAGCTCTGGCCACCTGGAAATGTAACAAGACATACGAAATATACTACTCTAAGAAGGTAAAGGAAATCTGCAAATATGTTGAACTGACACAGTGTATCCAAGAAAGCCAGGCGCAGAGACAAAATGTACAGTATCCAGTGTTCTTATCTCAAGTCAATAACCTAGGCTTCTATGCCAAGAACAGAGAAAAGGCTGACGTGATGGGTATGCATCTGTGATCCAGCCATCCTGAAATGGAGGCAGAGGGGGCCAGGAGTTCAAGGGCAGTTTTATGAGCTAGGATCTCACTGTGTAGCCTTGGCTGGCTTGAAATAGGACATAGAACACTCCAGAACAGACCTAATGGATGGCCACAAAACAAGTCTTAGTATATTCATTTAGTAGAATGCCTGCCATAAATGAAGTTGGAGATCAAAGGTAGAGGGACAGCAGGTGGTAATTCAACAGCCCTGTTAGGGAGATGGCTTTGTGGGTGATTGCTTTGAAAGCATGAGGATTTGAGTTCTATTCCATAGTGAGAACTGTAGAATTTTAGTTTCTTAAAAAAACACAGAACTATTATAAGAATATGTTTTCATTTTAATCCCAGGTGTGGGGATACAGAGTTGCTTCAGGTCATCCACATAGGCCGACTAAGATTTGCCTCATGCTCTGGCAGGGGCATGATTCTGCCAGCTGCAGATAGCTTCTGTGATTGTATGACATTTGGAATTCTGGAGACTTCTCAGAAGTGTGGTGTGAGTTGTTGGTTGGTTGTTGGTTATAGTCTGTTAAACAGTAAGGTGCAAAGAAGAAACAACTACAAGAAGAAATTAAATATTCTGGCGGAGAAGATCAAAGTTGCAAGGATCTCAATGCTCCTAATCAGCGAGAAGTAGTCTAATGAAAACACCACCCACTTTTCAACCCCTCCCTCCCTCCCTCCCTCTCTCTCTGTCTGTCTCTGTCTCTCTCTTTCTGTCTCGTGTGTGTGTGTGTGTGTGTGTGTGTGTGTGTGTGTGTGTGTCTGTCTCCTCTCTCTTATCTAGGGTTAGGGGGTTGAAATGGTAGGGAAAAAAGGGGATGGAAAATGGTGGACGAAAAACCTACTAAGTAGCAAAATCCAGATAAATTATTGCTCCAGCACCTAAATGAAAAGCTGGGCATGCGGACGTACATTTGTGATCCCAGTGCTGGGGAGGCTGAGACTAGAGCAGTGCTTCTCAGCCTGTGGGACTTGAATCCTTTGGGGAGGGGGGGCATATGTCAAAAAAAAAAAAAAAAAACAAAACTCTCACAGGGGTCACCTAAGACCAATGGAAAACAGATATTTACATTAGGAATTGTAATGGTAGCAAAATTACAGTTATGAAGTAGCAACAAAAATAATTTTATGGCTGGGAATCATCATAACACAAGCTGTACTAAAGTGTCACAGTATCAGGAAGGTTGAGAACCAGCTGGTAAGCTCTCAGCCATTGAGATATGTTGGCTCAAATGGCAGATGTTAGGCTCTCTAAGGACTGACACCTGAAGCTGACCTGGCTCACACATGTACACACTCAACCACACACCTATAAAACAAAAATTTAAGAAACTACAATATGAAGTAATTCCTAGGACAAAAAAGAACTCATAGAGGAGATTAGGAGACACCAGAGACAAACACCAAGTGGAAACGGAGAACTCCAAACACAAGGAAGATGTCACATCAAAGATGACACAATGAGCCCAAAAGAAAAGCAGAGAAGGAGAGCAGCTTGAGCTGACAGCTGACACGAGGCTGGAGACAATGAGGATTGGGTTGTGTGAAAGATAGCAGAGGAAACTCCTAAGCAAAGTCAACCAGAGAGAAGAGCTCACCATGAACCTGGAAGATGTGAGAGGGCGCCAATGAAAGGATGCTAGGGACAACTGGGCACACATCCGAGTAGCTAAGGTGACACGGGCAGACGCCTACAGATGCCACCTTCCAAGGTGGTCCCCAGAGAAGCAGATAAACCTGCAATCAACGTGAGAGTCAAAGGGAAGGCTAGGACAGCGAACACAGCAGACACTCAAAGGATCACACAGTCTTCCCCAACTTGAGAGAGAGAGAGAGAGAGAGAGAGAGAGAGAGAGAGAGAGAGAGAGGGAGGAACCCCCCACCTCCACCAGCAGTGGGCAGATACTCAATAGAGGTAAAGACACTTCCAAGAAAACTAAGGCCAAGCTGGGCATGGTGGTATAGGCCCGCCAACCTAGCTGTGTGGAGACTGAGGCAACAGGAACAAGAGTTAAAGGCTTTCCTGGGCCACTCATGGGTTCAAGAAGCAGTTTGTGGGATTCTGTCCCAAAATGTAAAAAGTAGTCATAGAAAAGGGGCTGGGAAGGTAGCTCTGTAGGGTGCTTGCTTAACACACATGAGGTCCTGTGTTCAAACTAAAAAACTGCAAACCTAAAATTAAAATGAAATTAATATATGAAATTAATATATGAAATAAAAACTAAAATTGTTTTTTAAAGAAATACCTAGAACTGAGACCAGTAAAGCTGGGGGACAGGTGTGGACCTGCTTAGCCTCATACCAGCTGCTCCTTGAAAGCTTCCCATGTGGTGGCAAGAGGTTGAAAACAGCAGGAATCCAAGGCATCTCAACACCTAAAAGTGTGCTGTGGGGCCCTCTAATGAGCCAAGGACAAGAAGCCCTCCTCTATTCTGCTCTCAGTTGACACAGGAAAATCCTTTCATCAATTCTGACACCTGAACACAGAGGGCAGCAGCCTCCATAGGACATGCCATTCCTGAAACAAAAACAAATGAACAACAACAAACCAGGGATGGAAGAAAAAAAAATTTTTTAAGGCTACTGAGATGGCTCAGTGGTTAAGAGCACCAGTTGCTCTTCTGGAGGCCTGGCTTCAATTCTTAGCACCCACATGGTAGCTCACAACTGTCTGTAACTCCAGTTCCAGGGGATCTGACCACCTCACACAGTCACATGAAACACCAATGCACATAAACAGAAAACTAAAGCAAGGGAGGACAGCTGCAAGCTTTCCTCAGGACAAGGCCTGTGAGGTGGTTCAGAGAATTAAGGTGTAGCCACCAAGCCTGATGACCTGAGTTCCAGCACATGATGGAAGGAGAGAACACATTCCTGAAGGTCATCCTCTGGTCTCCATATTTATACCAGGGTGTGTGTGCGCGATTTCATTTAAACTGCCAAAACCAGCATGGTACAAATCACCATGGACGAGCTCTGTTGTGTATTTCATCTGTTATAGCATCAGAGAGAAGAAAACATCTGGGGACAAATTTAAACAAGGCAAGGTGACATGATCCCCTAAGACATACAGAGCATTGCCAAAAAATAAAATAAAATACATTTTAAAAAGGGAAGAAAAGAAAGTCCATGTGTGTTAGGAGCCGCGCTCGCCATTATAAGATGGCGCCGGCTTCCTGCTTCCTGGTTCTTCTCGGAAGCCCTGCTTATGCTAATTAGGCACTAAGGCTAGAGCCAATGAGGGATCTGCACGTCTCCCAGAGATCTATATAAGCCGCGGGGTTTCAGCATTCGGGGTCCTTCTACTTCATGCCATCTAAAAGAGCTCTAACAATAAATTGCTGTCAGAAGAATCCTGAGTGTGGCGTGCTCCTTATCGGGGAGGTAGCGCGCTACACATGTGCATGTTGTGGACACCTGGGGCTGGAGCAATCAGTGGCTCCGCAGTTACAAACACTGGCTGCTCCTATGGAAGAGCCACCATCCACATAGGTTGGCTCCAGGGGCTCTGGTGCCCTCTTCTGGGATTCGCAGGTACCTGCATTCACATGCACATACCCAAGCAAACACACACACATTTATTTACGCATAATTACAAAATAAGGAAAAGTCATCTTTTTAAACATGTAGATGTCGTGTTCAGAGACAAGTGAACTTAGTGCTAAGGCTATCTGGGGTAAAGCAGACAGAAAAAGAGGAGCCAGTTGGGAAGAGGTACCCCCTGCCTCTGGACTCAGTCACGGGTCAACCATTCCTTTGAAGAGATGCCCCCAAGGGTGCTGTGCTAAGAGACCACAGGCACAGAGTCCACCCAAGTGGGCATGTTGGTCCAGAGCTGAGGAAGCCATTTAGTTAAATGGTCACATTCACTATCTGTTCACCGCCACCCAAAGGAGCCTGCACAGCACACAAAAGTAAAGCACTGGCCTCAAAGACAGGAGAACCTGAGTTTGATCCCCAGAAGCCATTTTACAAAGTCTGGGTGGAAACAGGAGGATTCTGGGGCTCTCTGGCCCACCTCTCTAATCTGCTTGGTGAGTTCCAGGCTAGGACTCAAAACACCAAGATCAGTAGTTTCTGAGGAATGCTAAATGAGATTTGTGTCCTGCTGCCTGGGACACAGACACACATACCTGCCCGTGTGCCCATGGGCCCTCACACACAAGTTTACTAGCATATTCAGGAGCACACTCACAGAGGTGGGAGCAGGCGCTGGGTTCCATGTCCCGTGATACAAAAGCAACAGAAGATTGCAGAAGGCCCAGGGACACAGGGAAGCACACACTCAACAAGAAGACAATTGGCTGACAGTATGAACAGTATGCTTCTCTTTGTTTTCCTTTAGTTTCTTTTTTTGGTTGGTTTCACTTACAAAACAACAACGACAACATATGAGCTGGGCATGGTAGTACACGCCTCGTGTCTTTAATCCTGGCATATAGGAGGCCAAGGTAAGAGAATAAAGGGTGAAGGCTAGCATGAGCTATATAGCAAACTTTATCTTAGAAAAGAAACAGCAACAATAACAAAACCCCACATGCAAACAAGTATAGGGACTGATAAAGACGGCCATGTGAACACAGCACTTAGGAGCAATCTCTCAGAATACCACTGTAGTTGAGAATAAAGGCAGTCTCATTTCTCTGAAGCCTGACCACAGAAAATAAAAGGGACAGCATCAAAAACTCCCTTAGAAGTTGGAAGCAGATGGATGGAGTGGGGGAGGGGGTGGCCCTCTGTAGCTGATACCTGACAGCACAGAGCCCACGCAGAGATTCCTAGAGCACGATTCGGGAGGCTGAGCTGGGGTTGAGAAGGTCTTCCAGAGACTTTGTACACTTAAGGAAATGCAAGTCACAGCTTCTTCCTGCTCGCTCAGCTCTCTGAATAAATGGCAACAGCTTCAGCAACAGCATCTGTTCCAGCAGATTTGTCTCTGCAGGGTCGGTCATACATGTGTCACTGGCTGCCATGACACAGCCCCAATCCTGGTGCAATGAGCACCAGGCTCCCTTTGGCTGTACTTTGTAGATACCCTCTGTCTTGTGGAAGACAAGTGAGTCAAGCTGGTACCCATTAGGCTTTGGCTGGTGAGCAGGGTCCCCAGGGGAACCAACCTCATGGGCCTGGAACCTTCTTTCTTTGGAGCATTTTAATTGTGATTCACATTTAAAGTGTTCATCAACCTCACTGTATACCTTGGTTTGGGTGTTTGTTTTGTCTGTACCTTTGGGGAGAGACAGTCTCAGGTAGTTCAGGCTGACCTTAAACTCATCATGTAGCCCAGAGTGGCTGAACTCTGATCCATCTGCCTCTACTTCCCTGGGCTGGGATTATAGGTGGGGCACCATGCTGGGGGTAATTTGGTTCAGAAGGCTTACTAGGCCTGCTAGTGACAAGCTGGTGTTCCTGTACGTGCCATCCTTCAGAGGCCATGGGCTCTTTATAGCACTATCCCTGTGTCGTGCCTGAGACCACTCATTTGCTTCTCCGAGTACGTTTCACTTTTGTTGGCAGTTCGTCAATTTTATAGATTTTCCCCCCAGAAAAACAGCCTTTTGCTTCTGCATTTTTCTCAATTGTGTTTCTTTTTTCAAGTTCATTACATCCTCCTTCCTTCTCATCCTGGGCTCCTTTGCTTGCCATGTCCTCCTGGTGGCAGGGCCAGGGCCTCTGCTCTGTCAGCTGGAACACTCGGCACCGCAGGTTCTCTTCTCTCCACGGATCTGATCTGATGAGCGTGTTTTCATTAGCGTTCACTTGTTCTCTTCTACATTTCCCTTGTGATCCGCAGGTAGTTCAGAACCATGCCATTAATTTCCCCATGGGTACAGCTTTTCCTCTTGCATTCTGTTACTGACATCTAGTTTGAGTTTGGTGCGGCCAGACGACATATTCTCTATGCATTTTTAATGTGTGTGTGTGTGTGTGTGTGTGTGTGTGTGTGTTACACACACACATGTGTACATGTATATGCTCATGTAAACATCCATGCAAAACATGTGGAAGCCTGAGAAGGACATCAGGCTTCCTGCTCTACCACTCTCAACCTAGTCTCTTGAGACAAGAGCTCTCCCTGATCTCCAAGCTGGGCTGGTGGCTAGCAAACCCCAGCAATCCTCTCGCCTCAGCATCCTATGCCACTGAAGTTACAGGCAGGCACATGTGCAGCCATGCCCAACTGTTTACCTAGATGCTAGGGATTTGAACTCAGGTCCTTATGTCCACATAGCACAGAGCTGTTACCCACTGAGCCATCTCTGGTACCTGATCTCTTAGGTTTTATGAGGGTTTGCTTTATAACCAAAGACATGGCCAATAATGGGGACCGTTCCTTGTGCATTCTAAGGGTATGGGGACAAAGATCTCCACAAGCACAGACTGGACTCTGATGGACAGTGATGACTGGTTGCATGCTTGCTCATCCTACCAAGTACAAGGGAGTAGTGTGCATCCATTACCCAGGCTGATCCACTTCTACATCCCAGAGTTTTGCCATTTAGTACAAGCAGCAGCATGGGATGAGAGAATACTCCATCATGGAACAGAAGAACCCAACACTGATGGCTGTGAACATGGCTCCTAACAGGGTTCAGAGGCTGGCCATGCCCTCTCAGTAGAGCAGGCACTGGCACTTGTGGCCTTGTTCACACTGCTTTGCCCTGGTGGAGCAGAGGCAGGTGCTGTTGGGGACACATGATCCCTTCCTAGGAATCTCAGTCAGCAACTCAATCGGCAGTCAGAAGGCTACCCATGACTAGGCTGCTCCTTCCTCTTTGTAGCCCAATTTTAGGTGTTTCTGCTTGTGTCTACTGGTACTAGGCTACCTGCCTCTACCTCTCCTCCCTCAGTCTGCCATGAATATACAGGTCTACAGGTACAGGAAGAGAGCCCAGGAGGAGAAGGGTTGCCCAGTGAACAGAGCTATAGTACCAGTCAAAGACAAGCTCCCCTTGTGAAGAAACAATGACAAGTAACAAACAATAGGTGTCCTAGAAAGGGTGACCCAGCTAATGCACACTGAGTAACAGTCACAGAGTTCCTGCTTTGCCTCCAAGAAAGGTCAACATATTCAATGTCCCTGTTGCGGTACCCCTCAGTTCCCCCAGAGCCTAGAAATGCCGGCTCAGCCCGGGGCCCAGCAGACAGTGAGCAAGCCTGGAAACGGAGAAGCTGTGAAGTATGACTAACAGGTTCTGGCCCAGACATGCAAACCCACAGTCTACCCAGCTGCTAAACCACAGACATTTAGGATATCTCAGAGCTCCTGTCTGACAGTGGAAAGTAAAGAGCCCAGGTTTGTTCCAAGTGAGGGGCCCTCAGCTGCCACCACTTAGCTTTTCACTGTTGCTCCCCAGCCTGGCTTCACGGAAGGATGGTCCAATGCCACAGGTGTGTGCAATTCACATACCATATGGCATCTGTGCAACTATTCTGTATGCCTATGGAAGCCAGAGGTTAACAACAGGTGTCTTCCTCCAGCCCTTCTCTCTTTACTTTTGAGATCTTATCTCCCACTGAACCTGGAACTCACCAACTAGATAGGCTGAGCCAGTGAGCTCCAGGGCTCCATCTGTCCACCTCCCCAGGGATAGGAATACATAAGCCATAATACGTAACTTTAAAAAACAAACAAACATGGGTTATGGGGATCAAACTCAGGTCCTCATGCTGGTATAGAAAGCTCATTACTCCCCAGTCCTGTGCCCCTTTATGTGTAAGTAATAGTTTTATGCAAATACACGAGGATGCAGACCACCCCTCATTCTCACAGTGCCCCAGATAGCAGCACCTACCCTGCCTTGTCTTCTGGCTGTGTTCATAGTAATGGTCTTGAGTGAAGGGCAAGCTGACCTGAGGCAGGGCTCTCATGTCAACTCTCTTTCTCTGAGTCAACCACTTCAGAAGTGGCCCTCCTCTGGAGTTACATCAAGGACCAGCAGGAAGGCACTTCAGGCTCAGGAGAGAGATCGAAAGGATCTTGTTCCAAGAGGGCATCCTCAGTAAAGGTCCTCACCCTTGGCCAGCTAGAGTAAAGTGAGACTTCAGCCAGTGTCCCTTCCAAGGGAAGCTGGGGCAGCAACAAGGGTCTAAAGACCCAGCTCTTCAGCAGAAGTTTTAGGAGGGCTGCCCCTCTGAATACTCTTGAGCCAGAAGGTAACACAATGGGTCAGTTTGGTATCCCAGCAAAACAAGTTGCCATGCATAGCACAGTCCCCTTGCTCAAGATAACAACGACAAATCCACTGCCTGACTGTAGGAAACTGAGGCACAATGATACAATGTCTGACACAGCTGGAGGGTTACAGAGAAAATGGGACCACACAAGCTAGTGGCAACAAGAAGGGCTGTGCTGGTTGTTGGCTTCTTGTTTGGTTTGGTGGCACTGCCTCCATCAGATTGGCCTGCAGGCAGATCTGCAGAGTGTTTCCCTAATGTGGGCAGTGTCACCACTGAGCGGACAGTGCTGGAAGGTCCAAGAAGGCAGGCTGAGCAAGCCATGAGGAGCAAGCCAGTAAACTGCGTTCCTCCATGGTCCCTGCTTCAGTTCCTGCCTCTTGGTTCCTGCTTTGAGTTCTTCCCCTGGCTTTCTTCAGTGGTATGACTGGGACATGTAAGCCAAATAAGCCCTTTTCTCCCCAAGCTGCTTCTGTGCTCATGGCGTTTTATCACAGTAATAAATAGCAAATTAAGACAAAGGCAGAGAGATGGGAGAAGACTGGCTATGGGAAGGCAGGCCTCAGGAGACCCATGTCAGGCTCAAGGGGAAAGGAGCTAGGCAGCTACACTAAATACCTTCATGTTTGGCCTAGCATAAGCCATTTGTCCAATGCATGGGCTCCATTTGAGTTCACTGCGCAAAGGCTCTGCTTACCTGGCCTTCTCAGCCACACATGCTCCAAGCCCACAGGAGCAACCTGGATGCCCTCACTTGCCCTCTGCTGGAAAATCAAAACATCAGCAGGGCAGTGAGGGCTGCGGGGGCAGCGGGGGCTACAGCCCCTCCAAACTCAGTGGCCTGGTTCTAATCATCTACAAAGACACCTCACTCACAGCTGTGCTCTCCAAAGAAGACAGGAGGCTTTGATCTTAGTGTGGAAGATGTTAACAGCAAAGCCCCTTTTTAAAATTTAAAAATCATCAAATCTGAAGCGTATGTACTAGCCTCTCTCCCCAAGAAAAGTGACACACTTGCACCAACCACACCAGAGGCTGTAGGGAGGACAGGTCCTCAGACAACACAGTGCCTGTAGAATGAGGTGAGTTGCACTGGGGGCCATGCAGCTAGCCAACTCTGCAAATTTGCACTTGCCCACACCCAAATGCAAGTCCTCTGGCTGCCAGTCCACATGAAGCTGGGTGCACAGACTAATTATCTTTGTGGTCCTAAGGACCCTATAGAGCACTGACTGCAGGCCAGCAAGTACTTTACCTCAGTTCCCCAGTCCTAGAAATAGCACCTCTTGCCAGCACCTCCCAATCAAAAGCAAATGAAGGCTGCCCTGACTCTGATGTCCTTGGCCTCAGGGACCCAGAGCCTGCATGGAATATACTTCCAGGTCCTTTAAACACACACACACACAAACACGAGTGCATTCTTTATCACGAAGTAGATATTATGGAGTATCAATGGGACACCTCCCGTTGGTGTCTGCCTAGGAGCAGTCTCTCCAGCTTGGCTGAGTCTCACTAAGAACGCTTCCCAGCACTTAGTCGGTCATGGCTGCCTAGCCTTGCCAAGGCCCTCTGACTGGCCTAGGCAGCCAGCAGTGCCTGATGCCTAATGCATCAGATCATGTCGCTCTTCTATTTTAAAATGCCTAATGGCTTCCCACTACTCATGAGATAAAAATGCTGACACTCACCAGGGCCACACTAATTCTCCAGCAACCCAGCCAGCCACAGCATCAGACTCCCCTTTTGCACCCAGATACATGTCCCAGAGACCCTATCTCTCACAATACCACCCATAATTAAACAGCCACAAGTCCATGTGAATAATATCCCCATTAAGCTATGAGCTGATGAAGACAGAGTGTGTGGCTCTCCTGGTCAGTCAATTATCTACTCTGCTCTGCCCTGACAGTGCACAGCATACACCATGCTGAGACAAATGCAAACAAACAGCTCCATGCCTGGTATCCCCACAGAGCTACTTCCCAGGCCTGGGTCTGTGTGAGAAGTGCTTTGGCAATGAGAGGAAACCTCCAGCCCATAAAGGACCCCAGTGCTATTAACTGGAACTTCTGGGAAAGGTGCCAAGAAGCCTTCCTTACTTTGACCTCAATAGTCCTGTGAAGCAGGAAGTCACTTACTAGCCATCACCCAGCAAGAGACAGATGTTGGAAGAGCCAAGGTCAATTTCACACAGAGGCAGGACTTCCATACAGTCTCTGGGACACCAAAAGCCCAGCCAGAGAGGACCACTTCCCCTACCCCAAGCTCCATGCCATTTCTTCAAAAGACCACTCAGTGTCTACAGGGCTTTCTTGTTCCTTAGGCCCACATCTCACTTGCTAGAAACAGATCCTAGGGTGTCAAGTCTTGGCCAACTCACTACCTTCATTCTGCTGCCTCTCCCAAGATGCCAGGGGAGCGGTGACAGCCATCCTACAGAGAAGCTAGAATGGCAGGGCCAGTGTTGCTCAGGGGAGAACCTAGGGGCAGTTCAGAGCTGGGCTCCCCTATGTGAAAAGCTCAGTATGCAGACATGTGCCCATAGTCCCTAGTGCTGGGGAGGCCAAGACAGGAAGATCCTTGGAGCTCACTGCTGGCCAGGCTAGATGAACTAGAGAGCTCAAGGTTGAGTGAGAGATCCTATCTCAAGAACTAAGAAAACATTTGAAGGAAATACCCCATAACATGTGCATATATATATGCACAAGCATATGAACACACAGAGTCACAAACACAGACAGACAGACAGACAGACACACACACACACACACACACACACACACACAGCAAAAGCTGTAAGTTGTCTCTAAACATGCACCAAAGGTTGACTGCAAACAGTCCCCTCAAAGCTTGAGAAGATTGCTCCTCTTTCTGCGATGCAGTCTCTGAAAGATGCTTGTTTGCACCCTTCAATGCACTGACGGCCCTCTGCCCCTTGAAGGAGCTAGGCCTGGTAACTTATGTTGCTGGCAGGAAGGCAGGTTCTTGTGGACCCCCTGACAGGAGTGTCTGCTCCTCTTGAGCATGGAGATGACTGGGGACCATCTGATGACCTGGGACATGACACCAGAAAGGCCAAGCCTAGTGGGAACAAGGATGTCAGCAGACAATGCAACAGAAACAACCTTGAGAAGGTAAGAAGGCAGGAGCTAAGCTGGCCTCTGCTTCTGCTCTTAGGAGTGACATGTGAGTAGCTAGAGGTTGGGAGAGGAGGCCATACCTGAGTGCATCCATTTCCTCTTTGCAGAACGGGAAGCTGGCTTCTGCTGAGCTTGTCTGGGCCCTCAGCATCTTCAACTCCATATCCAGCTATAAGGAAACACAGAGTTAGTGGTCAACATGCACAGGGACCTATATCCCAGGTCCCTCTTATCCCAAAAGTCCTAAAGTCTGCATCTGAGCATCTCCAGGCTGGATGTCTAGTTTGTGCTGGGAATCTGGGGGAAGACAGCCAGCCATGGGTTTGACTGGCCAACCCATAGCGTGGATCCACCAGTCCACACGGCATTCTGAGTCAGATAAACATAAACCTTTCTCTTTTCCCATGCTCTTGATCTAAGATTAGGTAGGGAGACACGATTGCTCATTCATGTACTGCTGAGAGAGCTATAGTGCCTCTGAGACAGAGACGGACAGAGTGAGTAGAGAGAGCATAGTCTAGAAATAGCATTGCTTAGATGAAGAGTCTCAGCATTTCTGACAGTGACACTAACTGGGTTCCCTGTCCTGAGCCAATGTCTGCAAGCTGCTCTGCACATCTGCTGGGAAGGGTCAGGGTGGCAGACAGGGAATAAGATAAACCCCAGGTCTGGGTAACAGGAAACTCACCCAGAGGAGAGCTGACCCTTGCTTTTTGAGTGTCCCCAGCCCCAACCCTCCAAACAGATTGAGGCTCAGTGCAGGATCCTAAAGAACATGATGCTAGCAGACTTCAAGGAAAATGGAAGCCTCCTTAGGGGTGTGCCATTGGTCAGTGTCACACCCCAGTTCAGACCTCTCACCCATCGCATATCCTGCCACACTTGGCCTCCTGACACTAGGCTTTCCAGACTCCAGAACCACAAGCCAGACAACTTTATACATTCTGCTACAGACACACAGGATGGGGAGGAAGAGTATAAACAGTGTCCTAGTGTGTGTATGCGTACTTAGGAACAGGCATGTATGGAGGCCAGAGGGCAAAGTCCAGGTGTCATTCCTCAGGAATGATCTAACTCAAGGACCTTGAACACAGGGTCTCTCACTGAACCTGGAACCTGACATTTATCTAGGCAAGCTGGTCAGGGAATTCCAGGGGTCAACATGTCTTTATCTCCCCATCTCCCACATTTTTGCATGAGTTCTGAGTACTAGACTCATGTCCTTATACCGGCACAACAAGCACTTTACTAGCTGAGCTACCTTCCCAGCCTCAAGGATGGTGCCATCTTAGCATGCTGCTGGCTTTTGTTCCTAACACACTGACACTGTCATTTGAAGTACAACCCCTCCATGACGAGGAACAAGCAACATGGTGCTTACTTCCAGAGAGCTGTCCTCTTGCTTTCACATTCTGATATAGTTTATACGCTGTGGCAGGTCTCACAGTTTTGAGAATCTGATAGAATGGCCCCCGAAACTGGCTGTGCTGGACAGATCCCAGCAAATTTCCTGTTGTATATTGTTAGAGGAGGTGGCAAGGCTGCAGGGTCCATTGCATGCTGCTACAGTAAGAGGTAGGTTTGTGTGCATGCGTGCGTGTGTGCGTGCGTGCGTGTGTGCGTGCGTGCGTGCGTGTGTGTGTGTGTGTGTGTGTGTGTGTGTGCTCGAGTGTGCATGCAAATGCACATGTAGTCAAAGTGTAGGTGTAGGTTGAGGACAACTTGCAGGAATTGGCTCTATCCTTCCACCGTATGAGTCCTGGAGATCAAACTCAGGTCATCAGGTTTATACAGTGTCTTTACCTGCTGAACCGTCTTGCCGGCCTCCTAAAGGTTTTCTGTGAATCCTTCTTAATAGAAAGTTCTCTAGCTTTGGAGAGACTGATTAGACACAGATGCACACACTTTTCATGGAAACATTTGCTTCTCTGTCTACTTCCATGTTCCCTACAGAGTGGAGTGCAGATGTCCTTGTGCACCTCAGTACTGAGAGGCATATCTGCCCACTTCCTGCAACGCTTTATGGCTTGAATTCAGATGAGGCATGAATAGCTGATGTCTGCTGAGATGCTTACAAACGCCAAGTGGCCCTGGCAGCCAACTATTCCAATTTCTTTGATTCTGCATGGAACTCATCAGAAAGTCTTTTCCCTTTAGTAGCAGAGTTTAGCCCATTTATATCTTGCTATCTGTCTGTATTGATTTCTACTGCATTAGGCTCTGGTGTGTTCTGTCTTCTGGCTTGTGAGCATGTTTCCTTTTGTGCATCTTGATATTCAGCATTTGTGCTATTAAGCACTGGCTGCTTCATACTGCATCCATACTTTCCTAGGTTGGACTGTACCAAGGACATGTCCTACTAATGTCTGACTAGTTTGGTAGGCTACCCTCCTTACTTGGTAACTATACACAGTGACAATTAATGCCACCTGTTTATCTGCTGGACCAAATGCCCAGATAAAGCCTTGGGACTCGGTCCATCTGGTGGCTCAGCACTGATTTAGTATACTTAAGACTTCTTTCCTCATTGTGGGCAGTGGTATCCATTGACAGTGGGACTCTTCCCCTTCCATTCTGATCACAATGGTGGTAGCTCATCATCTCAGTGTCCCTGAGCAGGTCTCCTCCATCAGCTCCCCACACCTCAGACCATCGGAAACCCACCATGGACTTTTAAAAGTCTCTTGCTAACAGACATAAAACACATGCAGGCTGTGGGCTTCCTTGGCCTTTTTGTTCTTGTAGCCTGACCCCCATAAACAATCACACCCTCTCTTTCTATTAGACAAAGGGATCCTATCAGCCCTAATGCTCTGGTAGGTCCCAAAACACAGCTAAATATGCTTCCATTTCATAGTAATTTTCCAGGGCATCTCCCCACTCTCACTTGCTTGTGATGATGGACAGCCCTTGCTTTATTCCCTCATCTTTGCTGAATTCCTTCCTCTGCCCTTGTGCTTCTTTCTTTCTTTCTTTCTTTCTTTCTTTCTTTCTTTCTTTCTTTCTTTCTTTCTTTCTCTCTCTTTCTTTTTTTCTTTTTCAAGACAGGGTTTCTCTGTGTAGCCCTGGCTGTCCTGGAACTCACTTTGTAGACCAGGCTGGCCTTGAACTCAGAAATCCACCTGCCTCTGCTTCCCAAGTGCTGGGATTAAAGGTGTGCGCCACCACTGCCTGGCCTTTGTGCTTCTTTCTAAACACCTGCATCCTGCACAACATGGCACTCACAATCCTACATTCTGACTGCCCACATGAGCTGCATCTTCCACATGTACAGACAACTCTCAGAGCCAATGCTGTTCAGGCTCTGCCATGGCATTCCCTCCCAGTACCCAGCCATATCCTAACTCCCTTCATGACAGCTGCAATTCCTCACCCAGCCCCTCCATTTCTGCTCTGGGCTGCTCATGCCCCAGGTTCTAATGTACTACTAAACCCCACTTTCTGACAACTTTGTGCTTGAGGTCAACTTCTTTGGCAGTGGATTTCTCTTTCCTGATCCACAGCTTCCTTCCTTTGATCCCCTAAGTATGACTCTACTGCTTGCTACAGGAGGCTCTTATCAGATTCAGCTCCATACCTGAGGTGGCATGGAGGGGAGAATAGGCCTCTTGCCTTGCTAGGATCCAATCTCACAACCACTGCTTCCTCCATTGAGATGCAAGAGCTGTGCTCACAGTGAGCATGATCTGCTTCTAGCTTGTTCACCCATTGAAGTCCTGTGTACCAGGACAGTACACAAGACCCGCTTTGCTGAGGTGAGGCCCTGTAGAGGGTTAAGACTGCACCGGCAGGAAGTGCCTCACTAGCAAGCAGGTCACTTGATTCTCCCCTTCCCAGGGTATTTCCCTGAAGCCTATACCCCAGCCTGCCCTGATAAACATTTTTATGCAGTTTACACAAACGCTGATCTTCTACCAGGGGACATGTGCCTTCTGCTTGTGGCTTGGTTCCGCTCTACTTCTATTTTGCCGAAACAAGTTTGCCATTTTGTTTTGATTCCTGTTACATCTGCATGGTCTTCAGGGGAGGAGTAGGAGGTGCTGGCTCACACCACAACATTCAAACAAACGTGGATCCTCTCCTTTGAGTCTGCAGCCTTGGGTTTATGCTCAACATCCACCTCTCCCAGGAACATTCTCTTTCCCTGTTGAGCCCGCACCAGCTGTGCTTCCCAGATACTATCTGCTGCCTGGCCCAACACGATACTGGCCCATCTTTGCCTCTCCTCCCTTGACCCACAGCATAAGACTATGGTTGGCACAACAAACTCATGGTGGGTTTCTGATCCAGAGACACCTCAAACCTAGCTCTTCAAGCACAAGGATGACTCTTCCTGTAGGATTGGTATTTGCAGTATTGGGATGGAACCTAATGCTGTACCACTGAGCCACACTCTAAGCCCCTCAATGGGGGATTCTAGGCTGGGGCTCTACCACTGAGTCACATGCCAGTCTTTCACTTGGGGACTCTAGGCAGGGCCTCTACCACTGAGCCACACCCCCAGCCCCTCACTGAGGGATTCTAGGCAGGGGCTCTACCACTGAGCCACACCCCAGCCCCGCACTGGGGGATTCTAGGCAGGGGCTCTACCACTGAGACATACCCCAGCCCCTCACTGAGGGATTCTACCACTGAGCCACACCCCAGCCCCTCACTGGGGGATTCTAGGCAGGGGCTCTACCACTGACTCCCTCCCTTTCTCCAGACCTTCCCTGTAATGACAACCACTGTAAGCCTGTACACACCCACACACTCATTTCCTGTCTCTACCACGTGTTCAGTATAACCACAGCAGCAGTCTGCTGTCCGCCTGGTTTCAGACTCCAGGACCCCTCACCTCATGAGGTGAGTCCTGCCCTCTCTTTTGTGGGCATCTGCTCCCTTCCAGCCAATAGGAGCTGACTCATGTTTTGGATTGGTAGACATGGGATGAAGGGAACAGAAATGTGGTTGTGCGTGAATGATGTAGCCTGTACCTATCTATTTTCTACTTCACTGAAGAAAACCTGGGTCTAGAGTTAGTTATAAAAATAAGAAAACATGGGACTAATTGGATCGTGTCTTCAGGGACCCTGCCAAATGCCTCAAACCATGGGCCAGATTCCAAACTCATCCTGTTAAAAGGATTTCACACACAAAGTGCTTTTTGGAGGGCTCATCTGCAGCTGAGCAGTGGGGCCCCAAGCACATGCCTGCCAAGTGAGGGGTGAGGTGAAGAGGAACCCTGTGCAGGCTGGGTGGGGGTTGCTTCACCACTGCCGCTGCTCTGCCTCCTGGTTTTTTTTTTTCAAACTGAATGTCCTAGAGAGGCTGATACTGCCCATTCCATTCTTGAAGACTGGTGGGCATGTGAATATTATCCCCTTTGGCACTCTCTGGCAGGTCAGTTAGTGCCAACTGTGCCCCTGGCATCCTCTACACCCAGGTGTGGCCA